>JAATLQ010005049.1:0-12496 GCA_013421005.1 Heliconius erato x Heliconius himera | reverse complement strand
TTTTTTTGAGACCAACTTGGCCTTGCTTTCCAGATGATCGCGATACTGACAGTCACTCGAAACGCTGAGGCCTATTGTGCTGAAACAGAGCGCGGCTATAAGGTGGAGTTTTTGAAAAGAGTGGCGATACGATAAATGGGGTTTTCAAAATGGCAAACCCACAAACTTTTGTCTTTTTGAATATGTAATGCATATACAAAAGAAACAGCCTAGCGTGCGTCTTAGTTATCCAAAGTCGAGTTCGAGGCTAAGGAAGCGTCCAGGAGAAAGGTTTTTCTTTCGCCGTATGGACCAAGGTGTGATTTCCTGTGCATAATGGCGAAAGTGATGACTGGCTATAGTTGCCAAATGCCACCTTTGTGAGTGCCCAAAACCGACGATAGTTTCACGCCGGTTTTGGCGATATGCTCGGTCCTTGCTCTGGCTATTTGGCACTTAAAGAACCTAAAGGTTCGGCTATACTTCCTACTTTACTAGGATCATTGGAAGAGAAGCAAAGGTAGGTAAGTAGTAGGTATCAAATGAGACGTGAAAATACTATTTCACGAATAAAATAAAAAAGTCTAATATAAAATTGTTGGAAAAATAAAATCCCGACTGCCTATGAACAATGAAGTGAACAAAGAAAAAGACAAAAGGAACTAAAATTTTAGACATACTTTGAAGCTGCAGGCGGGGTTTTTCATTTTTATAATAATATTTTTTTTGCGTTAGTATTAATCAATCAGGTAGTATATATGTAAGTATGGTATCTATTAACGATCCTTTATATTTTTTGACCTAATTTAATGTCAGCTTCATTCATTAAATTAATTTTTATTTTCTGCTTATTTCTAGAGTAATGACGTCTTTTAAATTTTTATATATCTTACAAAGGTTAATTATTGATTTGAATAAAGACCTTATATTGATAAGATAAGATATTTGTATTTGGAAGATGTTTACCTACTAATGCGTATTTAAATGATATGCACTACTATCGTCATAATGACGTTTAATAGTGCGACTGATCACGCCATGATTGATTAAGTATTTTAATAATAATAGTAACAGTAGGTGTGATCGATATTGCTTTTTTTATATGAAAAACAGTAATTAATAAAACAGTAAGAGGCCAGTCGCGGCGCAGCAGCACGAGGTGTGACTGTAAAACCGACTGGTTGTGGGTTCGATCCACACTCGAGGAGATGAAATATTTACTTAAATTTATATTTCCATTTCTTCGTTCTGGTGTCGAGGTTGAGTTCTGCCACTCAAGAAATGCCAGAATGCGGCAGAAAATGGGCAACGCAGTGTCTTAACACTAGGTTCCCTCTGCCTACCCCGCTGTATCCCGCATACAGCGTGAAGCTAAAAAAAAACAGTAATTATCAATAATGGAATTTTCATTAGGTACCTACATTACGTAGGTGAACGGTGTAGGGGATGATCCTTCGGGATAAGACGTTCTTTTGCTATTGCAGCAAAACTATAAAGTGTGTCACTCATTTTTCATGAAAGGCAATATTTAGTGATTGCAAACTAAAATAATGTTGATTTTAAGTCTATGATACTTTTGTTCTAGGTTGTCAAATGCAATTACCAGTATATTAGTGGTTGCTGATGTAGTATTTTTGTTTTCCATGTCTCATTTTTGTAGGTTATGAAATTAAACAATTAATTTCATTATATATACAACTTTACGCTGTATCCTGCACACAGCAGGGTAGGCAGAGGGAATAGTGATAAGACACTCCGTTCTCACTTTCCGCCGAATTTTTCGACGCATTGCATGTTAAATGGTAAAACTCAATGTCGCCTTGGTACCAGAGCGAAGAAATGAAAATATAAAGAAATATATAATTCGTTCCCACGAATGGGAATCGAACTCAGAACCGTCACGTTTCAGTCGCACCCTTGTGCCCCGGGCCATGACGGCCTCGTTTATTGTACGTGTAAGCTAAAATTAATACGTGTACGTATGAATATACGTGTTGGGGCAAGATGATCAAGTAGTAGGTGTGCGATATGATCTGTGTAACTGAGGTAATATAACTAAAACTTATTATAATATTTAATCCATGTCTACATTCCCTTAGAGCTCGGAAAAAATTCAGCTTCGTAACATAATCAAATGATACGAGTGTTTGTGCATCGTTTTTGCTTCATTTTGTATGAAATTCGATGATTGTAATCAAATTGGGAATTTATAATACAAATAAAGCAAAAAATGCACTAAACAATCTAATTTAATATAATTCTTTACAAATACACACAAACTCTGGTCAAGCTATCCTTGAAGTGTATCCGTTCTAATAAAGAATCATTGGTTGGCAGTCTTATGAATTAAATTGTCAGAAATGGACAAAATAAAAACTACTACACGGGAAGTACCAGCTTTCAAATAAAAAAAGAACAATCACCCAGTCAAAAGTTCTGAGGTAACATACATAAAAAAACAATCGAATTGATAACCTCCTACTCTTACAGAAGTAGGTTAACAATATGTATTACTTGTGAGATATATTGAGTTTACATGTCATGGCCAAGTCAATCTATTTATTTATAACATTCAATATTTTTAATATTGAGGCCAGTCGTGGCGCAGGCGAACACAGTGTGACCGTAAAATCGAGTGGTTGTGAAAATGAAATATTTATTTACACTTATATAATCGTTTTTTCGCTCTGGTGTCGATGCAAAGTGCGGCGTGACTTCCGCCACTCAACACGCAATGCCGCCAGAACTCGGCGGAAAATGGGAAATTGAGTGTCTTAACACTAGGTTTCCTCTGCCTCCCATGCTGTATGCGGGATACAGCGTGAAGCTGCATAAATAAATGAATATATCTCAAAATCAACATTTAAAGTTTGATTACAAAATTGATTATTTGACTGAAAATGAGAAGGTATAAAAGAAAATAAAGTTTTTTAATTATGTACAAAAATATATATTTCTAAACTTTATTTCTAATTACAAATTATTGAAAATAAATAAGATCATTCGTTTTAGAAAGGCCATGCGCTTCCTGTTCTTAGTCCATAAAGTCCACTTCTGAAAAAACAAAATAATATAAATGATTTACAAGTTATAGGTTGAATGTTATTTAATTAGAACAATATTTCAAAATTTATTAAAATTGTCCCCAGTTGAAATTGATACCAAAAGAACCACATTTCAGTTGCTTACTCTTATATGTCATCAAATTCTTAATTCAACATATTGTGGTCATATTATAAATGGAAGATTAATTATATGAAATTACACAAATTAAAACTCATTTAATTGTTAATGATATAAATGTGAACCATATTTAATTACTTACCCACGTTTGCTTAAGTTTGCGTTACCAAGGGGTAGGGAAGCACCGGAACACTGATTATTTTCAGCTTCTCTAAGGTTATTACAACGTCTCCCAACTAAATGATTACTTCGAACACTGGAAGCAAACAGCTGTGGTGCACGTCTGTGAGAGCACATGCTGTTTCCACATCCAGGCTGACGGTTTCTACCACCATTGGGGTAGAAGTCGGCGTCGCAAATAGGGTCCATGATACCAAGAAGACCACCGTCAGTGTGGATACACTCGACGTAAACTCCGGAGTTGCTATTTAAAGCATTTGAATTTCCTCCCCACTGAGGACCCGCGGGATCCATACCTACGTTTTATAAAAGAAAATTATGTTAATTGTGTAATAATAAGTGTCATGATAAAAAAAATTAAACAAAAAAAAAATACTGACCAGTGATACGTTGAGGACGGGTACGGGCGGCGCGTCCTGCGTTACCCACAACATGAGCACCCAAGCTGTGGCCAAGTAAGTGCACATTGTTCCAATTTCCTCCAGCAGTATTGAACAAGAAGTTTAAAAAATTGGCAAGATGCACGCCCACATCAGGGACAGCACGAACAGAGGTGGTGTATGATCCACTAGATGTTCTCCTCCAGTCAACAATGATAACATTGACATCTGAGACGGCTAAGAATGCGGATGTAATAAGTGGATTCATATCGGTGTTCCCATCGCTGTTCCATCCGTGTACAATAACTTTAGTTGGACGATTTCCTCTATAGTTGGAGTTACGGATGGAGTTGGCGTTTCCGTTTACTAATATTTGACGATTAGTTGGGTTTTGCCTGGAAATAAAATAATATAATATATTTAAATCTATAACAACCTTCTTTTACTTATTATTTCTAAATATTGATTAATTTACCTGGTGAAAAGCCAGTATTCGTTACGAGCTCCATTTCTAGCATTCAGTAAGCTTTCATCAACAGGAGCTTGGAGGTCTACAAGATGAGGTTTTCCCTCGCCATCAGGCATCCAGATATATCGGCTTTCACCCTCCACATAGTGACTATTATCCCCTGATACCAGAGGAATTGCACTGCCAGAGCATACTGCAATAATATAAGGAAATAATTACAAAGAAGTTAAATAAAAGACAAAAATTGATTATACTAAACAATTTATCCTTAACTATACTAACATGCTACTGTGGCGAACAAGATCAATAAAGTTTTCATGATTGTTTATTCCTGCAATATTTAGTGAAGATGATGTAGTATTTATTGAAGAAATTATCTACTTCGACAGTTTATCATTGAAATTTATCAAAAAAAATATTATAATACGATAGATAAATTAGCACATAATATACGTCATAATAAAAACAGAATAAACATATGTTACCATTTTTATAAATATAAACAATAAAGAATCATCGGTTGATGGTCTCATGGTTTACATTGTCATACATTGACAACATTAAAATGGCACAATACGGGAAGTACCAGCTTTCAAATAAGAAATAATAATGAAAATCGGTTCACCTAGTCCAAAATTTTGAAGTAACAAACATAAAAAACAGTCGAATTGATTGACCTCCTAATTTTACAGAAGTCGGTTAAAAATATGTAGTACTTGTGTAATATATTGTGTTTTCATGTGATTAGCCATCCGCCAGTCAATCTATTTATTTATAGCATAAAATATTTTAAATATTAATATGGTCTCTATGAGGTGTCGTTAGGTTAGATAACTACGTAATAACTTATTATGAATATGTTAACGTTTCAATACGATATTTTTGTGACTGGTTAACTGACTCAAGCCTAACCCATTTCTAGGCAACTAGGTGCATGCTTTTAACAGTTAGGATAAGCCACTTCTAGCCTTTATTTTTTAATCGTGATATGGACCCACTGAAGTAAACTTACACTTACAAATTGTTTAAGTTACTGTTTTTAGAGTGGCACCAGTACATTGATTAATTATTTTCAACTCCATTGAGGTTATAGCAGCGTTTACTAATTAAATGATTTGTTCTAATGCTAAAAGAAAAAAGTTGTGTGGCGTGTCTGTGAGAGCACATACTGTCGAAATATCCGGGATAACGGTTCCTACCATCATTGGATTGGCAGCTAGTATTGTAAATGGGGTCCTTATGCACTCACCGGAAACGCCGAAGTTGAAATTTAATGTTTCCTAATTGCGGTTCCGTCAGATCCATTTTTTAAAACTGTTGTAAGTGCTACTAGCTATGTAAAGCAGCAGTATGCGTCCTTAAATATTAACAAAAAATATGTCAATATTCAAAATAACATTGACTCTGACAACAATACGACCCGTGTTACCATCAACGTATACTCCCAAGCTATTACCAATTAAAATTACATGATTCCAGTTACCACCGGCGGTATTGAGTAGATAATTACCAAAATTTGCAAGATGAAGACCTTCGTCGGCCACAGCACTTAAAACGAGCAATATAGTCCTCTAGTCGCTCTTTTCCAGTCAACATTAATAACATTAACATCTCTTACAGCAAGAAATGCTGATGTTATGAGAGGGTCTATATTCGTATTGCCATCACTGTTCTATCCGTGAACAATGGCATTGGTTGATCAGTTTTCCTGTAGTTGGAGCTACGAATAGAATTTATATTTCCATTTATTAATAATTGACACTGATACTGACTGATTGAACTGGGAATCTTTCGCTCATATTTATCGAATCACTCTCAATTCAAGAAAATCAACCAGTACATAAATGACAGTACTGTTATCTCTTTTGGGGTACTACAGGGTAGTGTCCTGGGACCTACCCTATTTCTTTTATATATTAATAGCTTGTGCACCACATCATTATCAAATTGTAACGTTATTGCGTATGCAGATGATACTGCGCTTGTGGTCCATGGCAAGGATTGGAACGAGGCCAAAAATTATACTGAACATGCGGTCAGATGGATAACATGCTGGTATAATGCTAATCTTTTAACTCTAAATATGGATAAAACCAAAAACATCGCGTTCTCTCATCGATTCCATTCCCAGCCGCCATCTGAACTGTCGATTAGAGTACACACACATGCTTGCACTTTTCTGGATAACTGCAATTGTCCTAGTTTACCTCGCACTTCTAATATCAAATACCTTGGCCTCACAGTTGATTGCTACCTGAATTGGAAACTTCATATTAATAATATAACTTGCCGAATAAGAAAACTAACTCCTATCTTTAGGAAACTTAGAACTTCAGCTAATTTTGAAACCTTACCTCTCGTTTATTATGCCCTTATTCTCTTAAGCTAATGCATCAGTGTATGGGGGGGAACAAGTAGAAATTCGTTACTTCCCTTAGAACGAGCCCAAAGAGCTATACTAAAAGTTATGCTTGGAAAGCCCAGACGTTACCGATTTAGTTTACAGTAATAGCTCAGTCTTAACAGTTAGACAACTTTTCATAAAATCAGTTGTACAGCGGAAGCACAGGAGTATTCCCTTTAAGACCATCTGTAAGCGCAATAAGCCAAAGGTTTGGGATATCGTATGTTGCCAAACCAAGTTACTCGTTCTCACTTCTACGTCATAAGCAGCCGCTTATATAATGATGTTAACAGAATTATCAACATTTACCCTTTGCTTTCTACGAAATGTAAAAAAGTTATTAATACCTGGCTGCAGAAGTTGTCCTACATGAATACGGAGAATCTTCTTCGTAGTTAAGTTGTGTAACTTAGCTAGGAAGAAGATTCTCCGTATGACATGTACATACATACGCGCGCATACACTCGCATAAACATAAACAAACACACACACACACACACAGGCACACACACAGGCACGCGCGCACGCACATTTAACACGTGGTAATAATACAGAATCTAATTGTTTTTCCTCTTTTTCAATAATTAATTTAAACGTTTTGTTATATTGCTTTATTTTTGCTTATATCATAATTATATGTAATTGATGAATATTTTCACGTTTGTCATCGAAATAGTGTCTTAAGAAGCAAAGATGCTGGCAGCTGTGACACAGTTTACACTAGTACGGCTGCCAACGCTCACCTCTACTAAATTGTTGTCTTGTTTTTCCTTATTTCATCTAAATTAGAGTGTATATACAATATTTAATTACTGAATAAAGCATTTATTTATTAGTTTATAATATTTTTCTTAACAAAAAAATTGAAATTATTAGCGAATTTTTAAAAATGTACTTTAGTATAACTATTAGATTAAGAAATTTATTATTATACTATTATTGTATAATCAGCTTTATGGATATAATTATGCGTAAAATCTTTGATATATCTCTGTACATTTTTGCTAAAGTATTTTTTTGTTAATATATTTTTTTTACATGAAAAAAAAAATTAATAAATAGAGAAAAGAAAAATAAAATAACTCATAAAAATATCATTGATTTATTTTGGTTTTGAAGTTTTTAGTGTCGTAAATAGTTTTTTATCAATCTGTATTCACTCGGAATATTCCAGTCCTAAAAAAATATAAATAAAATAAATAAATAAAGTAAATAAAATTATTTAGTTAGTTTTTTTGTTGCAAGCTGTTTTTTGCCATTTATGTAAAATTGAATAATATAATATATAAAATTTAAAATAGATTTTTGAAATTATGAAATCAAATGTATGTATATAAAAAACATAGAAAAGTTCAAGTTTTTTGTCTGTATACATCTTTACTGCGGATCAGCTAAACTGACTGCATATCCTACAAAGAGATCACTTTTACACAGAGTTCATCTTTCATTCATTCTTTTTCTGTAGGATCCACGTTTCGTTGTAGTATAGCAACGTCGTTGTTTGACGTCCACAATGCAGTGCTACTGTATTCAGCTTAGGGGTCGCAATATTTCTTAGAAACTTGTTGCTCGCGGTCACGTATCTATGTATACAACCATTGTTTATGAAGTTCAGTTAAATTGCAGGAATGTTTTAATTAGTATTTTAACTTTATCTTAGTAAAAACTGAAAATATCGAAAATCCCCAATCTAAAGACCCTTTTTTGGTATGACATCCCGGTATTTTTTAATCCCAGGATCCCAGATTGCAACCCCTAGACTTTAGCTATGCTGATATTTTGAAGTCTCATCAATGCAGCCACGCCACCATCGTTTCTGTTACCGGCAGCTATAGGTACTTTCCACATCCATAATGTATCTTTTCTTTTAAGTAAAGATAATTCCTAGACATACTAAATTTGTATGAATAATGATAATGTATGTGTAATATTTCTTTAACATTGTAGGTATATGCAACAATACACATACATAAAAAAATTACCTACATGACTTTTTGTTAGAAAAGTAGTATTATAATGCGGTATTATTTGCATAAATCATAAATTTTATTACCTTGACTTATTCAAGTCACTGTTTCCCATTGGATAAAGATTTCCTTTGCAAACATCCCTTTTTGCGTCTCTCAAACTATCGCATTCATTTGCGTATAAATAATTGTATTTCACTGAAGCCGCCATGTACTCATAACCTTTACTGTGAGAACACACACTAATCCAACATCCCGGCATGTGAGAGCCGCCGTTTGGATAGAAATCTGCATCACCACACGGTTCTTTATAGCCGTATAAGTTGCTTGTATGTATTACTTCAACGTATTGTGCATCTGTTTCTTTTAATCGACTTTTATCTTTTGTCCACAGTGGTCCAGCGGGATCTAAAGCTGTAATATAGTGTATTATAACACCGCATTTATGCGTATGTAGCACACAACGAAGAATTTCCATTCATATCTATACCTGTTATTCTTCTAATATGCGATTTTGTACTCCGGCCTGCATTACCGGCAATATGCGCTCCAAGGCTAAATCCAACTAGATGAATGTTATTATACGATGCTCCTAAAGAAACTAACCATTCGATAAATACACCGAGTCCTTGCCCCAAAGTGACTACCCCATATTTAGCAGTCAAATAATTACGATTGGCTAGTTCGCTCCATTCGAAAATAATGACATTTACATCACCATCTTCGAGAAATGCTGAAAGCATGCTGAAATTTTAATATTTTTTATTTGTTTACTTCGTTTGTTAAGTGTCCAGAATTCGGGCGGAGGGTGGGGGATGGAGTGTCTCAGCACTAGGTCCCCTCTGCCTATGCTGCTGTGTGCGGGATACAGCGTAAAGCTGTTTTTTTTAATTAAACTGTTAAGTCAGCATATCTGTTTAATTTTATAGTGATTTTAGTTTGTGTTAAGTATGTTTTATATAGATTTTAATATTTTACCTAATTTGCAGTATAAATTAGGTAAAACAATAAAAATAGTCTTTAATTTTTTATGCTATTTAATTTGTTACCTTCCGTCAGTAATTGGTTCATCTCGTTATTGCCACTTCCAAGCCACCCGTGAATTAAAAATACCATGGTTTTATTGAAATCCAAGTGAGATGTCAAAATACTTTCTTTGTCTTTATAAATGAGGGACTCATATTGATTTGGATTATTTCTATGAAATGTAAAAATAGTTATTTTAAAAATACTGAAAATATTTTAAATAATTATAAAATTTTTACCCAAATGCTATATCTTAACATGTCACCTAATTTATTATACATATACATATTTATAGAAATTTGTGACTTAGTTTTTATCTGACAAATCTCAAGCCCCAAATACTGAAAAGACTTAAAGCAAGTTTATAAAATATGAACCACTTTATTTCAACCATTTAATTTTGAAAATGAAATTATTATATAAAATATTAAATATTATTAAAATAAAATAATTATAAAATACTAAAAATACTTAACCGTGTGTGTAACCAGTAGTTATAACTGCTTTGTTCTCGGGCATATGTTGCTATAATACCTTCATCTACTGGCTCGCTAGTATCAACGAGATGAAGCAAGCCATCCCCATCCCCAGGAAATAAAAAGAATCTTTCTTCTTCGGTATATTGTTCTCTTAATATATTTGCAGAACTTACTATACGATAAAAATATAAATATTTAGTTAAATTACTTCAATTTAAAAATAAACTAAATATTTTCACGCATTACCTGTTATAAATACTGTTAAAAGAAACAGTTGATTCATTTTATCGAAGCACTGGATCACTGTTGTTGGACTAGTTAAAATTATTCCCTTTAAAACAATATGTTATTCTCGAAAATATCTTTATCTTTTGATTAGTTTGATAACATCTAACTGTTACATTTGAATTATAAATATTTAATAATAGTATTTGTTTATAATTGTGCGTATGTTCGAAAATGTAAGATTTTTTAAATGATCGAAACAGAAGCAATCTGACACTGGTGATATATTCAGATAAGATATCAAGGAAATTATCTTTTTTATAGGTATATCGAAATTTTTGTATATATTGGAAGATGAAAATCCGCAGCTCAATTCTGATCTGAGTTTAAATTATTACCAATTTGATACTTATATTCAGCAATATTTGGCTGATATCTAAATAACGGTTTATAAAACATAAAAAGAAAAGTACGAGAATATTAGGGAGGCCGTCGTAGGACAAGCGTGTTTGTGACTGCTAACGCGAAAGTTGTAGGTTCGAATTCTACTCGGGGGAATGAATTATTATTTATTAATATGTGAGTTCTTTGATCTGGTAAAAAGACAAATCGCGGCGATGAGTCCCGCAACTGAACACGCAATATCTCGAAAAAAAAAATAGGATTATAAAATACGGATATTCGTCTTTTTATCTAAGACTTAGTGTCGCAATATAAGCCGGAAGTATGTAGATAAGGCTGAACGTCATATCTCTTATCTACGTGATAAACAAATAAAAAATACCTTTGAAATTTAATTACATATTTAATATCAATCATTTTAAATTAGCAATTTGAAATTTAAGTAAAATTATTATTTTTTAACTTATATTACATTATTAAAAATTAAATACAGGCAATACTGAATGCTGACTGCTAGTTTTAATCATTATTAAGCCTCATGGCACAGTTACTGAATTACTTTTATGGAGGTCAATTAATGTTTAGCATGGGATTAACTAACAATTGATTAGTAGAATATAGATAAAGTTAAATGACGCTAGTGGTTCAATTGGTAAGTGCACTTACATGATGGCTGTGGGTTTGATCATCGCTCGAGGATATTTATGTTAAAAGATGTTTTGTTTCTGAGTATGGTTAGCATAAAGCAGCAATTGTGTATCTCTCAACATGGACAAGAAATGTGCTAGAAGTTTGTGAAATTAAGAAAAATTATATAATGAAACTGAATATTTGGGTATGTAAAAGATCGATAGATTTTAGATGTTGTTTAGAAGATATACGTATTTAAAAAAAACCATAGAATTCGATGTCGTAACTTATCTAGCCTTTAATGATTTTCTATAGATTATTCAGTAGAATTTTAATGAAGAAACTTATCTATAATAAAAGATTAGCCAGATAATTCATAGATTAAGTTGTTTATATATTTATTTATTTATCATATTATGATTTATATTACATTGTTCTGTATTACATTCTTTTATTGTCATTTTGTTTTGTCAAATAGCACTAGTATAGTATAGTATATAATAAAATGTTACAAATTCAAAGTCTAATGAAGTTAAAGTTTCTTTATAAATCTATGAATTGAAGTTTCCGTATAAATTTTATGAAGTAACTAATTTAGAAATTAGTGTTGTCGCTTAAAAGGGCCAATTGCTTCCAGTAGATAATCCATAGATACCATATCTGAAATGAACAGAAAATAATATAAAAAATATACAAATACAGTAATTGCGAGTGTTATGAATGTAATATTGATTAAAACGCCTGGGAAAATCTATCAGATAGTGCAACTGCTGCTTATAATTATTGTAAATAAAAAATATTAATATCATATATTTTTCTATAACCTACCATTATAAAGAGAAGGTTGAGGTCGAAAAAATAAGTCACTAAAATTTATCTGCCTACCTACAAAATGCAAGATATGCCAAAAAAACAAAAAAATATATGAATTATCAAGTTTTAGTATTTACCCAGACTTTGTTAAGTTTCCATTTCCCATGTTCAGAATTTCACCATTACATCGGTTGAGAACAGCTTGTAATAAATTTGTGCAACGTCTGGCGCTGAAATGGTTCGTCCTTACGCTTGAAGCGAAAAATTCATAAGATCGAGCATGAGCACATTGATTTGTGGTACAACCTGGTTGTGACCTTCCGCCGTTTGGATAAAAATCCGCCTGAGCTATGGGTTCG
>JAATLQ010005043.1:0-11701 GCA_013421005.1 Heliconius erato x Heliconius himera | reverse complement strand
CCCCGACAGACGGTCCACCGACCGACTACCCCCCGACCGGTTAAATACAGATCGGTTGCAGGAACGACTAGCGAATGATAGACTGTCAACCGAAAGGTTATCAGATCGATCGTCACTCTCAGACAGGAAATCTACTGATAGGCTATCTGAAAAAATGCTGATTGATCGGATACCGAGCGAGAAAATGTCGATCGACCGCTTATCGGGCGAGAAGCTCGAACGGATGAGCGACAAAATGTTGCACGATAGACTATCGAGCGAAAAACTCTCGCAGGAGCGTTTATCGAGTGATAAATTATCTCACGAGCGGTTATCAAGTGAAAAACTATCTCACGAGCGGTTATCAAGTGACAAATTATCGCACGAGCGGGTATCGAGTGACAGAATATCGCACGATCGGTTATCGAGTGACAAATTGTCGCACGATCGGTTGTCAGGCGATAAGTTATCAATAGACCGGATTTCGGGGGAGAAGTTACCTTTGGACCGGATGGACCGGTACGTTCGAGCTGAAGCCGACGTTGGTTTCGTACAGTGTCCAGTTCAAAACTCTTTATCGAACGGTTAGTATTTATTTATTATTTGCAAGTTTATTTATTGTGGCTTTTTCCGGCTTTTAATTTATAACTCGTATAATTATGTCCTTTTATAACGCCTAAATTTGAAAATATAAATTTGGTGTTCATGAGAACTTGAAGTGATGAAAGTGACATTATTAGTAACACGAAGAAGATTACTAATATTGGAAAACATATCTTTATAATATTTAAAGTGTTATCCACACACTTGAAGTTATAAACATATCGAATTTCGTATAATATATTGAGTGTAATGAGATTTGAGCCCGCGATCTGTTCTAGTGCTCTAGTCAATTACTATATATATTTACATCTTGTCATGTCAAATGTCTTTATGAATAATTGCAACTTTAAATTTTCGTCATGGCAGGATGTTGATGTGTTAACAATTAACTAAAGTGTTCTGTACTATTACTGAAGAGGTGTTTCCAAAAAGATTATTATTATTACAATCTGAAATATGAATAATCAATATGTTGAGAACAAAATATTCCAATTCTGTGTGAATGTTGCACAATACACAATGTCGCGCAATGCCCCGCAGGCTCGCGGCCGCGGCGCGCGCAGACGCTGGCGGTGCGCGTGCCGCTGAGCCGCCTGCGCGCCGACACGGTGCGCGCGCTGCAGCGCCCGCGCCGCGCGCCGCCGCCCGCGCCCACGCCGCCCACGCCGCCCACGCCCGGCACCGACCACGTTAGTAACACATCTATATGTCTACATCTATATATCTATGTGTCTTTAAAAGCCTCGTATAGATCTTTTATTTCGGTAGATTAAATATAGTCTTTCTCCATTTCGAAGAATTTTTATTTATTTTATACAGTGGAAGTGTCAGCGCTCCTTTTACCTTTAGAATACCATGTATGATAAAATGTTATACACCCATACCTAAAGAAATAAATCAAGATACCTTAACAGTTTAAACGTAGAATCTTTTTTTTTCATTTCACGATATTTATCCATACCTGTATTTCGTGTGACTCAATTACGCATAGATACCAATATCGTAAACACATATTACTACAAAAATACTACTAAAAGTTAATCAACTTTACAGAATGAGGTATGTGTGATAGGTTTATGTGTGCGTGTGTCGTTCTTGACAAATGGCGTTTTATATTATAACAATAATTTTATTATATATTTTGTTTGAAAAATCACTTTTTCATTTTTGGGGGAAAAAAATGTATTAGACTTTTATAAAGTAGTTAAAACTATGGTTTCATTTAAAGTGGTGCTGACACTTCCATCCTGTATAGCTAACAAGTTGGCTTGGTAGCTTAAAAAAGTGACTAAGCTTGTCAAACTGCAGTCACCAAACTAAAAAAAGTACATGAAAAATTAATGTTACATTTAATTATACAATAATTATTTATGAGGCCAGTCGTGGCGCAGGGGTACAAAATGTGACTGTAAACCGACTGATTGTGGGTTCGATCCCCACTCGAGGAGATGAAATATTTACTTAAATTTATATTTCCATTTCTTCGCTCTGGTGTCGAGGACAAGCGCGGCGTTGAGTTCTGCCACTCAACACGCAATGCCTCCAGAATACGGCAGAAAGTGGGGAACAGAGTATCTTAATACTAGGTTCCCTCTGCCTACCCTGCAGTGTGCGGGATACAGCGTGAAGCTGATTTATTTTATTTATTTATTTCAAGTATGTTTATAATTAATTTGTCCTACAGACGCTAGAAGGCAGCGGCGTGAGTCTCTCGGGCCTGGGCCTGGAGCAGTCGGAGCGCTGCGCGAGCCGCACGCCCATATACTACTCCTACTTCGAAAGACTACCCGCTGACGCGCTGTCCGACGAGGAACGGGATCATAAGTAAGCGGGCCTTTATAAAAGAGATTTCTTTTTTCTGAAATAGTTTGTTTTGCATGACAGTAGTAGTGGCTAACGATAAAAGTAATTATTGTAGATTACATTCCCACTCAGGGAATGTTTTATTTTTATTGAAGAATCTGGTAACCAATCAAATCGTAATGTATCTCCGACACAGTGTGTCGAAATTTAGGCAGATGATGATGGGGAGAGGAATTTGTTAAGACTAGGTTCACTCTGCCTACTCCGCTATTTGCGGAATTAAGCATGGAACTAAAAAAAATATTACAGAATAGAATAAAAATATTTTTAACATCTTTATTATTTCATAAGGTAATGACTAATTCTTTTGAAAATGGCTAATAGTAATCAGTTATTAATCAAAACAACTTCATATTTTATTTGTGCACGATAAAACTGGCCTTTTTTTAAACAACTATTGTTATTCTGAAAATAATTATCTTAGTATACTTTCAAGTAATAAACTTTTTATTACCTATTAATATATATTTTTTAATATTCCAGATACTACCTAGCCGAAGCTAAACGACTTCGCACAGCAGCGGAAAGAGAACAAGAGCCCCTACCACGTGTTATGCTGTACCTTGAGTCGGTGCTATGCTTCGTCCTAACCGGGCGAGTACTGGAACTGGAACTCGATACAAAGAAAGCATTCACGATATATCGAGAAACAATCGAATACATAAAATCGATTCACTCGATGCCACAACGTTTCCGTGCCTCGCCGCATTCCACTTTCAGCAAGTTGGATATTTTAAGGTGAGTTTTATTATGTACTGTAAGAAAACGTATATGTTTTACTTAACCTCAGAAAAATATTGATATTATTATTACGTAAGAAAAAAAACTAGTTTAGACATCACCTAGTCTTAGTTTTAGGGTGACTTTTTTGTATAATATATTGTAAAATAAAGTAATAAAAAGAGTATAACATGGAGAAAGTAGTTACGAACCTGTCTGAAGTGTCTGTCAGACATTCTTATTATTAATACTTCTTTGTTAGACTTTTTTTTCCATTCGTTGTTGAGTCGTATCCGTCTTCAAACAAAAAAAACTTGGTTTTATATTGTTCTTAAATAATGCTATGTACATTCCAATATTTTTTACTCAAATAATAATATATTAACTACTAATATGAATACAAATATGTAATGTTGTATTAATTGTTTCAGTCTTCGGGTGCAAGCACTGCTGTACCTCCGGATGTTCAAAATGTACAACCGAGAAGTTAGAGAATACAATAAAATTGTGCAGGAGTACCAACAAAAGGTGATTTTCATTATTATTTCTTTCTTTATATGCTATGTGTATACTACACTTTATATGAATATATTTTTTATATAACTACTTTATAGAATTTATTGTTCTTACATAAAAACAATCCATAAAAAAGTCTTTTGAGGATGGATGATGAACGCTACTATTTCCACATTCAAGCTAAACTACTAAACGGATTTGGATGAAACTTTATAGTAATATAACTCATAAATAGTAAGTAGTAATATAACTCATTCATGTAAAGATTTGTTTATTTTGGATATATTTTAACAATAAGTTTAGACAGGCGACGCCGCGTTTGGGCCGCTAAGTATAAATAAATTTATTCAAATATTCATTTTTGCTTTGCAGCCAGCGTGTGCCGAATCAGTGTCAGCAGTATCAGCACGCTCCGCCTCCCCTCTATCCCCTTCGCCCTCCCCCGCTGGCTCCGTGGGCTCGGGCTCCGGCTCCGGATCATCCGGATACTGCTCACTAGTACCCCCAGCGCCTCCTGGAGCACCACAGGGCTCTGGCACGGGCCCCGGGTACTGTGGAGTGGCCCACGCGGTGCCTGCGCACGCGCATCATGCGTTACTGCAGTTGACGAAATACTATACGTTTCTGTATGTCGCTCACGATTTGTGGGAGCAAGCTGATGCATTGTGTAGACTGAGGGCTAATCAAGGTGAGTTGGGATTTAATTTTTTTGAGCTAAGCATAATTTTTCAGCTTCATGCTATTCAGGATAAGCAGAGGGAACCTAGTGTTAAGACACTTCGTTTCACATGCATCGTCTAATTTTCGCGATATTGCGTGCTAAGCGGAACTTCAGTTCGCGCTTTGCTCTGTTTTTTGCCTAAGCGGAAATCGAACCTATAATACACCTCCGATAATACCCACAATACCGAATACCCAGTTTGCAACCAAGCCGGTTTTATTGGGTGGGTCACACGCTTGTGTTATGTAAGCGCCTCGGATTAAGCATTATATTTAACTAAATTGTAATTTTATAAAGCTGCAGTGTATATTTGATTGAACGCGATAATCTATAATATAATAATCTGACCTGATCTGGTTAGAATTGAAAAACTTTTTTGTGTTCTATATTTCATTTATCAAAGAATAATTGCGTTATATTTGTGAATGGTTTTAATATAACTTAGTTGTTTCCACTCGACCACATAATCGAAGCTTCAGGCAAAAACCAACTATAAATATTTAGCGAGAGAAAGAAATTTATGCGTAAAGTCTTAATAGCAAAAAAACGTAAACCTAAGCTTGTTTAAATTATCCAATTATGATATAATACAATATTATTAAACATTTATTTGTATTTAATATATGTTGTTGCATTTCTCATCTACATATATTTCATGTTTAACTGCTATTTGTCAACAAAATTTATTATTATTATATATATATGGTTTTCGAACCCTTGTCGATAAATATTCAGTTTTGTCATTCAACTTACAATGTCTCAAAACTTAGCGTCTAAGCTCTCTCTGTGTCTGCCTGCCCCGCTATATACAGGACACAGTGTCTTAATTCAAGCAAGTTGGTTAACAGTTGACGTTTTGTTTGCAGACCTGTTCATAGCGGTGGACCGCAAGTGCGGGCCGCTCACGCTGTTCTCGACGTTCCGCCACCTCGTGCAGTACGTGCGACACGCCATCTCGCTGCTCAAGAACGTGCCGCGCGAGTGACGTCACGTCACACGTCACGTCGCGGCGCGTCACGCTACGTCACGTCACGTCTACATGTGAGACAACGGCACGTCGACGTCTCCGTGTGAGACAACACTACATCACAATTCAGGATTTTTATAACACATCGGATTTGACGAATCGATTTACGGACTAATTTTGTATATGATAAATTATGTACAGTACGGTCGACGAATCGTGGCTGTTCTGTAGTTAGATTTTGTAAACTTTTGCGCATTCTACACTAAGGAAGTACATAATCGATAGAAAAAATCCTAAAATCTAATCTATGTAGAAATATATAAGTAACTTCATTGCGGCCGCGACCCGTCGACCGTACTGTACGTCTTGTTTTTTTACGTCGTAAAATTATTTGATGACTTCCGTGATAATTTTAATTACAATTTTTTTGTTTGTTTATTTTTAGATAGTATCTAAAACGCTAGAATGTTTTTTAAATAATTTCGGTCTAAGTTTGTAATGTGGCCAACATTAATAATTAAAGATTAATAACCAGATAATTAACCAGGCCTACCAACTGTTGGGCCAATGCACACATTAATTTGTTGCCAACTTTTAAAAAGATCATAATACAATAATATTTATTGCTGATTAGAGCATTGTCCCAACTTATGTTATGAAGTATTAAGGAAATATACGCTACTCCGCAATATTTTAACGAAATTTTCAGATTTAATTTTATATTTTTTGTGGTCACATTTCCACCAGTAGGACGGCACTCGCAACGTGACAAGAGAACGTATTTTTTTTATAATTAATTAATTATTTGAATTGCAAGAATGTGATGTAAAATAAACAAAACATAGGCTTAATATCGTTATTTTTATACAATACACGTTTTGTATGAATTGGAAGTACATACGTAGTTAATCGTTGTTGTACGCATGTAGCGTTAGCAAAAGAATGGAGACTGTTTTTTTACATTTCTCATATAAATAGTGCAATTACAGTGTTTTTTATTGAACGTCTAACCGTAAACGCGACGTTTGTGGGTTCGATTCCCATTCGGGGAAATGAATTCTTTTCATCTCCTTGCTCTGGTACAAGACAAAAGCGCGGTGTTAAATTCCGCCACAATAATAGCGTTTTTCAATGTATTGAGCAAACTCTTGCTTCGGTGATAGTTTTAAGAAACTAAAAATTAATGTATGGAATACGTCACAGCCTGGCGCAGTCGTTTTTTAGGCTGACCGTTGCTTCATTTTCTTTTCTTTCGTTATTTTCCTTGTTTTATCTATTTAAATTTGTTAACGCATACTTATTAGAATTATATGGAATTTGAATCTTTTATTATTATCGATATGTTCAGGTTCCGTTTTTAAGTCATTTGAATATTCCCTATACTTCAAATTTACGTATGTGTTCAAAACGATTCATCATTATTTGCTTTTTACTCATTTGATTCTTACTTTATGAAATTAAAAAATATATTCGTGTGGTTTAAATCGGTTGACCGTTTGATTTAGTTGGTGATTGATTGATTGTTTGAACAGTTTTTCTTTTTAGTGTTGTCTGAAATGGAGATAATTATTCGGATTATTCCCTTAAAATCGTTATCGACTGCCAAAAAAATGACAAAATTGTCTCCGCGTTCCAACTTCCCAAGATTATGACCAAAAAACATTGTAAAAATTGTAAATAAATAAATAAATAATCGGTCGCCAAGCGAGTAATGATAAGTGATAGAATAATCATATCTTAAGTGTTTTTTTTTTCGTTTTTCCTTTTTGAAAATGTTTCTTATAAGGGAGTTATTTACGTGTGGGCCAAACGAGGGTATCTCGATAATGAAGGGATCACGTAGTGCTTCGATCGCGCTCTAACGGTACAAGGTTCAATTCTCAACGAACGCTTGTTGAATTATATCGAGTTTCATATTCAAATGTTTTTGGAGGGCGCTATTTTAATTTACTATCGCTTGTTTGAAAAATATAGGGTAGTTTCCAGTAACTCTTCACGGTGAAGGGTTTTCCAGCCAAGTTTGTAATCGCGAACAACTCGGCGAACAATATTTTCGAGCAAAAAGCCATTTTAGTGAAACGTTAGATAATTTTTTTATAATACATATCAATGTCTCAACGGTGGCGGTATGTCGGTTTTAGTTAACGATACATTGATATAATCGGGAAGACAATAAACGATTTCACGCCGAGTATCGATACTCGAAGTGACCGCGGAACGCTTTGTGACCTAGTGACCTAGTGACCGTACGATCACTACGACTACGGCATTATCCGCATATTTTACACAGTTCTATAATATTCCGTAACAAATAAACAGAACACCAATATTTTTTCCCTCTCGGTTGTTTATCAAGTTTAAGTTGTGATTGTAAATATATTATACATTTTGTAATGATATACATGTTAGTGCCAGATAGGTTTTTGTATGAACGTTTATAGTAAGATTGTAGGCCGTCCGTCCGTCCGTCGGCGGACGCGGGCGCGGGCGGGTTGCGGCGTACAGTTGTTGACAAGAGAAGACAGATGCCTTGTACATAGTATTATAATAAGAAATGTGTAGTTTTCACTCTATATTTTAATTTATATTTAAACTATATTTATAGTTAAGCGGACGAGAATATAATAATTAAGGAATTATAGAGCGAGGCCTGGCGTGATTTAAGAGAGAGCTTGCAGCGTTCGGTTCATAGGAATAGTGGCCATCTATAAATTACGTCACACGATTTTACTTCGCTCCTTTTTCCCTATCATAGCCGGTCACATTTGTGAGATCTCACGCCTAGTTACATATTTCACACCTAAAAGTTATTAATTTAAAACGGCAGTTCCGATTATGTTTGTGTATTATATTTTAAAATGTGATATTATTTCATGAAATTTAGGACTCCCTGTCACACAATGTCACACTTCGACCCCCTCTTAATTACTTAACGTGTGACGTAATTTATGGATGGCTCCAATGGGATCAGTGGACTGTAGTTATTTACGAACCATTTATTGAAAGTAACATCGGTACTTACGATTCGCACAAATTATTTATAATTTCTTTTTTTTTATTCGTTATTTATTATGACAATGTTTTATTTATTGTGTAATGCAAAGTAGCGAAGTTTACTTAACTTAATTGTTCGTCAGATGCGTGAGATTCCTTTAAAGATCCATACGGTCTCTCACCAATGTCATTTTTGTTTTATTTTTTTTTATATTATTGACAAGTTTTTTTTGTATAATTTGATTGTTTTTTTTTTTAATAAAAAAAAATCTCGCATCTCGATCGGAAACTCGCAAATGTACTTTGATTTCTTGTTGATGTTCTTTAGTTTGTAATTTGATTGATCACAGTACATGTTTCTCGTTTAATTTTTAAGCTACGAATTAACGGCTTCGGAAGTAGTGTAATGCGATCAAGTGTCCTTTATTATCTGCAATACGGAAAATTTTAGATACAGATAAAATAGATTAATGAATGATAGCCACTTTGAGCTGAACCGTCGCGTTCTCGTTTGTTTCAAGTTACCTCATTTTCATTTTTTTTTTCGCACAGAGTCCGACATTACGTTAATCTCTAAGAAAAACATTAAAATTGACGCCAAATTCTTATCGACAATTATATATTTAAGGTGTACCTAATGAACTGGTTGATGCGTTAGGCGATTGTTCTAGAAAATTGTAAAATACTTGTTTTTTTTTTATTTTTTTTTCTTAAGTAGCATCTTGTGTTGATAGCGTGTAAAATTTGTTTTTTTATATTTGCGTTAAGAGATATGTATAAATTTGTTTTCCTCTAATTTTATTATTTTGTGTAACTATACCCTATGTTATTTGATGATAGAATACATTAATTTTATGTATAGTATATTTTTGGTTTTGTTTTTATCCCTTTTTCTTTCCTTTTTAGTTTGGACGGTTCCTAAATGAATATAGTCAATTTAGTGAATGTTAATTATAATGGAACAGCGATAGTGAAAACATACCTCGTAGTGAACCAATTACGCCATAGTAATATTTGTACGTTTTGCTATAAGTCAGTGTTAGCGGGTAATAGCTTCGTCAATTCGTTACAAGTGTTCACTACCCTCATATTTTATGTATATATATTATTTTGTTTTCTTTTTTTCATTTTCAATGTGACAAAAGTTTTGGTCCTTCGAGCCTTATATAAGAAGTGGATAACAGTTTTTATGTAATTATATTTTTAATTATCGTTCGTTTTAATTCTAAAATTAAATTTTGTTTTATGAATTAATTATCGTTTATGTTAATAATATGAGGGTATACCATAGTATTAGGGCCGATACAGCCTTGCAATAAAACAAAATTTATGATATGTAACGTTAATAGTTACATTGGCCGATGCAATAAAATGTCTCACAGTGAGCTAAATGCCTTAAAAGTGTTTCAGTGGCAATTAGATATACGTATATGTAAGTTGTCTTAAGAGTTCAGTACTTTTGTGAAGATAAATTTAGATTAATAAATAAAATATAAAAATAATATTATAAACATAATCAGTTGGCAATCAATTAATATTTTGTTATATTTTAAAAAAATATATTGATCTCTTGAAAATTCATATAAATATTGATAAGCAAATTTATTCAAATGAAAATAACGTACTTGAAAATAGTTGAAAGTATTTGAATATTGTATAAAAATTAAAACAATTGAAAATATTTCCAAAAGTACTGAATTTATCGAAAATTACTGAACAGCACAAATTAAATATTAAAATATAATAATGTCAGAATAAATTCTTTCGATAAGTAGCGTAGGATCGCTGCAAGCTCGATATTTTGTATACATTTCTATGACGAATTGACACTGACCTTAGGAGGACACTGCCTTTCGGCTCGAAATTCAATATTTAATAAATATTCCAGTAAATAAAAATAGATTTCAACACTTGCAATTCAACTGAGCTTTAAAAGCGCTTTCACATAGCCACGCTAAGGCTTTACAAACGACGGAAAATATTAATAATAATATATTATATATATAGAGATAAATTACTTAAAAAATTGTGCGTGGTGCGAGATAACTTCGCGCTTTGTATACGATAAATAGGATAACTTACGACGGCCGTCACTTAACAATATGGTAAACAAAGATAAAGGAAGGTAAAGAAAGGACAACGGTGGTCGCGGGTTCGATAATGTTCATATTAGGCTTAAACTTTTAGCTACTTAATAGTTGGTAAGTTTGCGGGACAAGGATCGTATAAGAAAGTTTTTTGTGTCGTCAGCTTAGATGCTTTGTTTACCATATTATTGCTAGCTTGTTTCGAATTTCGGCCAAATGTTTTATTAAACGCTTAGTAATGTGCTGTAACGCATTCGTGATAAATACCATAACATTTTTTTATTATTCGTTCGTATTATGTGACCAAACTCCTCGTCAAATTCGATAACTGCCTAAAAAGTTAAAATTAAAATTTCATTTAAACAAAATTGAAACCGTTGAGAAAATCGCTCAGACAGTAGAGGCCGAGTTTTAGTGTTAATATTAAAATTTGTATTATATAAGATGAAACGAATCAACATTAATATATTCATAATAGTAAGTTTTACGTGTCGGTGTTTACTTACGGAACAAACGTAGACGCAGCTAGCGAACACCTCACTACGAGGAGGGGAATTGAATTAATTTATTTTAGACTTAAATAAAGTTCAAAGTGGAAATTTAAATTGTGCCTTAGTGAGAAATCGGACAGCCAATTCATTTTGGACGGAAGCGATGACCGCGGTGGTGTCGACTCGCACTGTACAGCGTACACTACACTACTGCACCTAATGTAAAGAAAGACTTGACGTTTGAAAGAGAAACCCCTTCTGAGTTATAGTCGAACTAAATGAACGCAATAATGTTTAACAATATTTTGTTTTATCGGATGTTGTAACTGATTATTGATTATATTTACATTATATTATATTATAGAGTAGATCGGTATGTACATGTCGTAGCAATAATTTAAGAGTGGCAATAAGTCTAGTGGGTTTGCTTTTGTGTCTTTGGATATATAATTAAGATGTATAGAGTTATGTCCTCCCACTACCTACCTCCTCCACCCCCACTCCCCATCCCCCCACTCCCTCCGCTCCCGCTCCCGCTGTACACTGCTTACCGAACCCTACGCTACATTTGACTTCTTAACGTTTTTAAAAATATATATATTTTATTATACATAATATCGATTAAGTAGAAACGATTTAAGTATTTAATATTTCATCGATGTGCGTGTTCCAATTGATTTGATTGCTAATTTGTAGCTGATTGTGAATGAATGGATTATGGATATTCTGCTTCTTACTTGGACCCTCTGTTGTCCGTCCC
>JAATLQ010005034.1:0-20446 GCA_013421005.1 Heliconius erato x Heliconius himera | reverse complement strand
GTCCTTACGGAAAACCTTGTAACGAGTATCAATAAATTCATTATCAGCTATGTCAAAATGCAGCCAAGTTTCAGTTAAAATTATGATATCATAACAATTTGATAAAATATTCATATACAAGGTATGCAGCTTCGTTCTGAGCCCCCGGCAATTCTGATAGTAAATAGAAATCTGATTATTCATCGCAGAGGACTATGACTATATGATAAGTATACATATGTAGTACATCAATAGTGTTAAGATACGTACAGAATTTATAAGTACTTCCAGAACTATTAACAAAAGATAAGAAAAAGTTATTAAAATATTATTAATATTATTAATATATATATATACACACATACACATATATATATATATATATACATATACACATATATATATATATTAATAACACACACACAACAATAATGCAATAATAAACGCATAATGTATGCACCACATAGCCATCTTTAGTATAACATACTCGTAGTATAGAAGTTGAATAAGGTGATTATGATACCAGTTACTTTTTTTACATGTTATATAGCCTAATGAATGAATACTCTTCCAACAGTAATTTCCAATTATCAATATAAAATTATTAGGTAATATTATTTTATACTTATTCCATATCTGAAAGGAACAATACAACAATGATCTATAATTTAATTTACGTTTCAATTGCGGCATTCTGAGTGTTGAATAAACGAAAAACACTATTATATTACACGATGAAAATATCTTACAAAGTATATAGATATAAAAACTATGCAAAACAATAAACACGCTTACGATCGAGTTATAATATATATAAGATGTGCAGATTTTATGAATAGGTTTTAAAAATAAATTATATAATAATATTTTATACTTAGTCAATGCTTTATAGTATGTATATAATAAATATTTACGATAACTTTTAGTATAATACAACTTAACTTCAAATTGTAATCTTCTACATCTTAAAAACGCAAAAATTACCGCTATACTGCACAATAATAATTCATTATTTAATTTTTGTAATGTCTGACGGTGACCTAATTGCAATGACAGGCGAAGTATCTGCTTTCCGCGTGAGGACGGTGCCATGCTTGACCCACACATATTTATATCCACGTAGTTTCGCAGCATCACGACATTGACGAAATAATTGTTTGTAGTGCAAAGTCAAATGCTCGTTTACGTATACGCGAGTCGGTGAGCCCGATATGGATAGCTTATTAGAGTCCAAAGTCCGGACAGCGCGGTATGCACACAACACGTTGTCACGCGTGATTTTACTCGCAAATTTCACAATTATGTTCTTCGGTCTTCGGTCTTGTTGGCCACCATGAGGTACTCGGTGGACGGCTACGATCTCAGACGAATGTATGGGATGTTTAATTTCATTTCCTAGGCATTTCAATATCGATAGCAAATTTTCATCACGGCGTTCAGGGACATTCACAATCTCAATATTACACTCCCTGGCATGCTGCTCCATGCTTATTATTTTAGCCTCCAGTAATGGTAGTTTTTCTAAGCAGTCTGCATTGTTTTTCTAGCGTAGTTCGAATGACTTCATACGTGTGTCAAAATCATCTAGTCGGTCGGAGGAAAAGTTATTTAATTTTTCAATATCATTTAAACGACTGTTCAGCGAGATTAAAGATCCGCTGACTTTATTTGCTTCATTTTTGCACTCAAAAACGGCACTCTGCAGAACATCAAATTGTTCCTTTATAGATCTTATTGAGTCTTCAAAACGTGTTATCTCTTTCTTCATAAATTCAAACTCCTCTGCAATCGCCTCGCGTATAGCTACGTGAATTTCTTGTCGAATCAAATTAGTCACTACTGGATTGACACTATCTAAAGTTGTTGGTGGACTTTGCCCGGACGATGTCGATGGCTTAGCACTTCTATAAGTTATATTGCCAATATCTTTATTATTTTTAGAACTCATTTTGCCGATACGAGGAATATAACAGTAAATGTTCGTAGGTTACAAAGCACCGACACAAATTAATTAAAATTAAAATTTAAAGTTAATGGCACTGTCACATGTGTAAATTATTACTTCTATTTACACCGCACGTAATGATGCAGTTTATTTAATAATTTTAGTCCTCGAACAACGATTGAAGATTTGTTAAATACACTAGCGCTTAATCACGTCCATCACTTAGTAAAGTTGACGTATGAGATTTATTGATATTAAGCGCTTATTATTTTTTTACATGTGGCTGGCAACGGCTGTACGTAAGAGTTGATGGTCAATCTTCGCGCCATATCATTGAAGAGACCTTTGTCCAGTAATGGACGAGGACAGGCTTACAATCATGGTGGTGATGAGGATCATGATTATGAGGACCATGATGATGATATGGATCGTGGTGATGATGAGGATCATTATCATGACAATGATGAGGATCATGGTCATGATGAGGATCATTGTGATGATGAGGATCATTATAATGTTGAGGATCATTGTAATGATGAGGAACATTGTTATGATGAGGATCATGGTGAGGATGGAGATTATGGTGGTGAAGATGGCAGTCATTATGATTGTGATAATATGGTTTGAATATGGGAGTAATGAGGCGAGCGGTGTCACGTTCTGTTTATTGTATTTGACTGATCATGGCTACACAAATTGTGTGTTGAATATTTTTTTCAAATGAGCTGCTTTTATATGTAGGATTTGCACAATGTATAAAATAAACGTGTGTCAATAATTATTAGATATGGTTGAATTGAAAATAACTATGATTATATATATCGGACTTATAGTTCTACAGTCTTGCTGGTGCTATTTAGCAGTGCTTTTTATATGTTAAGCTCATAGAGTATATAAAAGTTAATGAATGAGGCCAGTCGTGGCGCAGGGGCACAAAGTGTGACTGTAAAGCCGACTAGTTGTGGGTTCGATCCCCACTCGAGGATATGAAATATTTACTTAAATTTATATTTCTATTTCTTCGCTCTGGTGTCGTGGACAAGCGCGGCGTTGAGTTCTGCAGAACTCGGCAGAAAGTGCGGAACGGAGTGTTTTGAACACTAGGTTTCCTGTGCGGGATACAGCGTGAAACTAATTCATTTATTTTAAGTTAGTGAATCTGCTCAGTTTACGAATTCAAATGTCATCAATTTCCTCTTTTAATTAGCATACTCTTTTAATGTACTAGGATAAGTGTTCGATATTAAATAGGAATATTCCATGTAGCTTTGTTGGTGTTGTTGAGCCAAATTCTTGTGATAAAAAAATTAAATAATATGTAATAATTAAATTATAACATGAATGTATATTGAACACTGATGGCTCATTGTGTGAATGAAAATTATTGAATTGTATAAATCTACATAATTGTATATAATGTAATATACATAATTATATAATCGTTGTATAAATCTAAAATCAAAAAACTAAAAATGTCTAAATCCAAAAAAAAATGCTAGCAATGTAAAATATAATTAAGAATTTTGTATAGTCAATTTAATGGCGTAATGAGTTAAGTGTAGTTAACATTTATTTTACTTAATTTTAGTTAAGGAATAACAGGACTCCTTTACAGACATCACACATGAGTCTAGTTTTATGTAATAATTATTTTGATTTTATAAATTACGTTGAAAAGATAATATATTTCAAATTGTATAATTTACATATTATGACATGTAAATATATCCAATTTAATAGTTTTTGTAAATATCATCACTTGTACTAAAAATATAATTATGTTATGTAACTGTTGGTACAAAACTAAAATTGTTTAAATTAGGACATATAAAAATTGTGAACTATTCTTAAATCGCGAAGGGACTCGCGATTAGCAGGATGGCCGAGCTGTTAGCATAAGTTACTTATAGTGTAGTAATAGGTGTCACTGTAATTATGAATACGTCATTTGATATTGTTTCCATTGTCGATTGTATTACGTGGCGGTAGTGTGCTGCGTCTTTTCCGGTGGATTTCCAATATAAGCACAAACGACACGGCACTCGTGTTCATTACGTTCTAAGATATTGTCAAGACAACTTGTCATTACAATTCATATTTCAATATTGTGACTACGAGAGTATATGTGTATATAACAAGTGTAAATAAATTTATTGTAAAAGCTGGATTTTGTGTCTGATTTGTTGGCTCGCCTAACAATAATAATATTGTAACTGAGTCCTAAGATGTATCATAAAATATATTTTTGCGAGTCTGAGTCAGTAATGGATTTCAATTTTATTTGCCCGTTCGTCGGTTTATATGTTTTTCTATGCGCTTTTTCACGCTAATCTCAGAAAAGGCTTAACTGGTTTAAATGCACTTTTCACTGTTGTATTTTGTCAAAATTCCCTTAACTTTTAGTGTTTATTTTATTTTAATATAACGTATTTTATTTCACAAAATTGTTACAAAATAAATGTTTTATTAAACTACCTGAAACTTTAGTTTCCAATGTAAGGGTATGGTCTTTAAAATTATAATGTTATTCGCTCACAAAAATAATTCAGATTTGTGTACGAATACTTGTGTACATCAAGAAGGCGAAGCCGCGAATCGGTCGCTAGCATTAAATATACGCGATTAATCTAGATGTTCATTTAAAATGTATAATAAGCGAAAAAAATAAAGAACTTATTATAAAAAATCAAATTAAACCAGCTTCACTTTGTATTCCGCACACAGTAGTATAGGCAGAGGGAACCTAATGTTAAGACACTCCATTTCCCACTTTCTGCCGGATTCTGGAGGCATTGCGTGTTGAGTGGCAGAACTCAACGCCGCGCTTTCCTTCAACACCAGAGCGAAGAAATGGAAATATAAATTTAAGTAAATAATTCATCTCCTCGAGTGGGGATTGAACCCACGACCAGTCGGTTTTACAGTCACACTTTGTGCCCCTGCGCCACGACTGGCCTTATTACAAGAACTTAATATTTTAAGCTTTAAGCTTGAACAATAATATTTTCATCAAAAAGACATAATTTATAAGAAGTAGAAACGACACGAAGTACTCGGACTAGTCTGAGATTGATGTTTTATCTCGTCATTTAAATGGAAGGTAGTCACGTGACGGCATCCTCTATCCCCTTCTAGTTAAGACGATTCTTTTCTTAAAACGGAGCTCGTTTAATAGATTTATTTGGGTATGTTTTGAAGCATCCCATTCGGGTTTCTTAGAAGCGGACTTGAGATGGAACATAAAATCTTTATTTTGGGTTCCATGCTCCTTGTTTTACGTAATCTTTTTGATGCCACTTACGTATTTTAATTGAATTGAAGTTAGTTTTAGGAGTAGATGCCAGTCGTGGGGCAGGGACACAAATGTGACAGTAAAATCGACTGGTTGTCGGTTTAATCCCCACTCGAGGAAATAAAATATTTATATGCATTTATTCTTTAATTTCTTCGCTCTGGTGACGAGACAAAGCGCGGTGTTGAGTTCCGCTACTCAATACGCAATACCTCCAGAAAGTGAGAAACGGAGTGTCTTAACACTAGGTTCCCTCTGCCTACACTGCCGTGTGCAGACTACAAAAAGTTAGTTTTAATTTTTACATTGCCCTGAATGGTCATATAAAATGCAACGTTTAGATCCGCCATGTAACACATAATATCTTTAATCGTAATATTTATATAGAATGTTTTAAAAAAATTGCCTATCTCGAAACAAAACCAAGGACCAAGACTTTGGCCGCGCTCAACGCCGCACCACCACGACTCTACAACGATTTCGTTCATATAATTGTAAGTAATTAAGACTAAGTACCTCAGAGCTCTAAATCAAATATACCGCTCTCTAAGTGCGGCCTTTACAGAAATTAATTAGAATCGTTCCGCGGTTCTTCCATTCCCGACTTGAGGTCGGAATGAGGCGAATTACGTTCTCAGCTGCTATTATATTATAATATATGTATATTGAAATAATTTTTAGTTCATTTTGTACCTTTTTTAATCTTTACATGAGACCATTGTGGCTCATTGGCCTGGAAGTTATTTTTGTAGTTATTTGTTAATTGTATTTGCAAAGGTTTAAATTTCGATTTCCAAAAGTGGAAATATTTATATTTAAATACTACGAAATCACGCTTGCTTCGCTTTCGCCCAAATTCGATCGGTTCGTTCGTTGAAATGATAAAATATTAATTAAAATAAATTCGTGTCTTTTGATTGCATTATTTTAGAAGCTCTATTTTCCAAGACGCTAAGGGGTCGTAGACCTGAATATTTGATATTAATTTCAGGTTGATACCTTCACGCAATCTCGAGATAAACGGTGTTATAAAAGAAAGGGTTCCGTTTTATTCTCTTGAGGTCGGAAGGCTGAAAAAAATAATACATCTTTATTATATAAAGTCATATTTTTACTTTTATTATTTTTGTAATATTTTCTTTTTTTGCGTCACGCTTTATCCCTCATACAGCAGGGTAGGCAGAGGAAACCTAGTGATAAGACACTCCGAATTCTGAAGTCGCGAACACGAAACGCCACGCTTTGCCTCGAAACCCGAGCGAAGAGATGTAAATATTAAATATTTCATATCCTCGAGTAGGAATTGAACCCACAAGCTGTCGCATTTCGTCACATTCTGTGCCCCTGTATTAACCTATTTCATACATAAATAATGTATGAGTGTAAGTTTCCGGCAAATGTAGCGACGTCAAGTGAGCTCACGGTCCGAGAACCGACAGAGACAACTTTCAAGTTGCCACAACTCGCTCGGATTGAATATTATACTGGATATTTCTGTAGCGATAAAGACTTCTGACTCCGCTTTATTATTCTCAAAGGATTTGCTGCATTCAAGGGGAAGCCCCTTCGAGCGATCCGAGCTCGGCGTCGCACTAGTTTTATTTGAAAGAATCCTTCTTAAGTTAGTCCATTAAGTTGCTTTTACGCGGTTTTGGTATTAAATACTGTTGCTGATTTAAAATAATTTATAACGCAATGTCAGTCTATTTCACATAACAATTTTTTTCGCGTGAAGAACGGAGTGTTTTAATTTCCCGCTGCCTACAGTACTATATGGATAGGGATACGTTTTTTATAGGGATAAGTTTTTTATAAAATAAATATTTAAACCACATCGTGGAGCAGAGGACGAGTCATTTTTAAATAAAACTATTTTAACCGGATTAATCGCGTATATTTTGTATTTTTATACATTTTTGGAAACCCGACGTTTCGAACACTTTGCAGTAGTCCGTGGTCACGGGTAGACTGAGGTGGCATTCGTCTGTCAGTTGACATAATTAGTATATCAAACTACCGCCAACGATGAAATATTAGGATGTTTTTGTATTTCAATAGCCTCGCGGATCATTCTAGGAATGTATCTGTTTTCCTTAGCGAGGATTTGTGGTTAATCAAACCTAATGCAGTGGCTGGGTTTATCCACAGTATGCTCACACACAGCTGACTTCGATACATGCCCATTCTTGATGTCAGAGATGTGTTCTTTCACCCTAACACCGATGCTTCTCTTTGTTTGACCGATGTATGATAAGCCACAGTCACAGTCTAGTTTGTATACACCTGCACTCTGTAAAGGAATATTACTTTTCACTGGTCTCAAGAATTGGCTCACTTTCTTGTTAGGCTCGAATATGGTTTTTATGGAAGCTCTTCTTAAGATGTTGCCAATTTCTACCACTACAGATAGCTGTAACCCCCTTCACATATGGTTGAAATGCCTGCTGTCTCTCTACTGTGGGTGGCTTGTTGGTCTTCTGACAACGCTGGCGGGGAACTGGCAGCTTGTTCTGGTGAAGGGTATTCTTCACCTGGCGAAGCTCGTCCCCTAGGTGTTCAGCGTCCCATTTATTAATTTAAAATGATATGATGATCTCTTTAATTTTATATTGTGAATATTTAATTTAATATAGTGAAAATTATAATAAATAAATTTAAAAAAATTGTCAAAGTGAAGTACAATTTATGAAAGAAGACAAACATAGGTTTGCGGACATTTGCACTCATTTTGTGTGTCTGCAAAATGATCAAAATCAGAAGAACGTGTTTTTTTACTGTGTACCCTACAAAATGTAGAAAAATCGATGCTTAAATGCTAGAATCTTTTGATTGCTTGATTTTTTTTCTGTTCTTTAATTGATCATAGACCTAAATACTTGGTATTAATTTCAGCTTGATACTTCCAGACAAACGCACAGATGAAAAGCAAAGTGATCCTATAAAGGTTCCATTTTTACTTTTTGAGGTACGGAACCCTAAAAATAGACTAATTGTGCTCTCACAAACCGAAAGATGAATGACATGAAAAAGTTAAAATTACTAGAATCATCTATATATTATATATCAAATTCTTTAACCACACTTATCACGTTCGTATATTTAGAATCATATATTTTTGGAAACACAACGATAGTGTATATTATCAATGAAAGATTATAAATTGAACAATATTAATATCGGCTATATCTTTACTGTATAATGAGATTATACATTATTGTAACACTTTGTAACGATTGTAACGATAGTCCTACTAATATTATAAATGTGAAAGTTTGTGAGCATGGATGTTTGTTCCGCATTTACGCAAAAACTGCTGAAAGGATTTAAATAAAACTTTACAGTAATATATAGCTTGTGCGTCAATATAACACATAGGCTTCAATTCATTTAAAAAACTACGTTAAAAACACCGACTTCAAGAACTAAAAAGCATAAAATTTCTTAATACAGATTTCATTTAAAATACTTCTTATGCAAATTTTTAATTATCGACATTAAACAATACTATTGATACGTCGGAAGTCGATGCCAACACCTAAACAAAATCACCTGAAGTTGCTTATTGACTCTGCAATTTACAACTAAATTAAAGATCTAAATACGGTTTTTACTATTACACTTTGGCAAACTTCCTTTAACATTTAATATTGGTTCTATATCGATCGGTTCAAGTTATATTGTCTTTAAAATGATTAGATCCCGCAAGTAATTTAGATAAGAAATCAATAATTGTGTAGTCGCACATATATATTATAAAAATAAATAGATGAAATGTATCGTATAATTACATTCAACCACACACAGCGGGTTTCCACACTCCCTCTAGTGAAGACCGAACCCCCTCCCTCCCCCTCCACCACTGCTCCACTGCGCCGCGACAGCTCTAGGCTCTATTATAATTCGATTGTGTACATAAGTATAGAACAATTGACAGTTATTATATATTGCATTATTATCAGTGCACACACCGCGAGGTTCCCTCGGGCACTATCAAATGCACGCGTTAACATTCAATGTAAAATAACCTCAAATTTTGGTTCCCTACAATTGAAACGATGTTTAACACTCGCAGCGTGTTTAATGAAACGTTTTAGAATGTTTATTTAATGATTTAATCACTGCTCAGGACGCCAGCATTCGCGCTGTGTTACCGCAGTTTGCAGCGTTGCATTTGATGTACCGTCCTGTAAACAATTGTTAAGTTTGTTTTTTTTAAGTTTCCGTAGAGAAATGAAACAAAACAGCATCCTTATTGATTCGCCATATCTGTTTGTCTGTCTGCCTATTCCTATATAAAATTATTTTCCCCATAAAATTTATAAGTCGCTAAAATAAATCTTTACTTTTTTTTACTTTCAAAGTAGTAAAATATGTGTGATGTGAAAATTCAGAGGAAAGTGTCTTAACATTAGGTTCCCTTACTTACTCTGCTACATTTGAAATACAGCGTGAAGCTGAAAAAAAACTTACTATTGATACTGATCGTATGCTAAAAGCTTCTATAGAAATATATATTTTTTTATAAACTTTGTTCGGAAAAGAGCGTTCGGGTCACCTGATGGTAAGTGACTACCGCCGCCCACGACCCCGTCCAACACCAGAGGAGCTACAGGTGCGTTGCCGGCCTTTAAGATGGATTGGGCGCCGGAGCCCGACATTATCTGATGCGAAACGCAGTGGCATAAAGCCACTACTTAACGCCAGTTTTAAATGCCGGGGGTGGTAATGATCCGGTCGAGTCTGTCATAGGCAGACTGTGTTGCCATTGCTGGCGACGCGACTCTACCACACGAACTTTAGTCGCCTCTTACGACACCACCAGTACCAGGATAATCCTATTCTAGGCCGGGATCACACGGCAAAATATAATCCAAAGAGTGTAGTGTATCATCACTAAGTTCTTTTTGCCTATTATACGGGAAGAAGCGTGAAGCTGTGGAGCTGCTTCTATATAATTTGATATATATATAATCGAAAAAAGTAAATCTGTATATCGTGACAGTACATTATTTACGGCAAGATTGAACTAAAAAAACAAGAAAAACAAATCTAACAAGTATTCCATCACAGAGGAAACACTGAACATGAATATTCGATGAAAATCTTCAAAATTCTTTTGAAGGCACTTCAACCAGATACGCTCGGCGCAATGCGAGCTGTCCCAGTTACAACTGTGTCACCCTCTACGTCACCCGCTACGTACCAATTTTAGTAAGCAATATTGTAAAGCAAGCACGCTCCTTTGTTTCACTTTCCCTTGTACGAGTTTTAGTGAACTTCATTTGTGAACAATGTATTAAAGTTTAGAACGTTGTTCTTATTATTTGTTTTCGAAAGAGAGTTTGAACTGGCTTAATAAACATTATTTTACAAAAAACGCGAATTAATATATACATCCTTTTCTTCGCTCTGGAAACGAGGCAAAGATCGGCGTTGAGTTCCACCACTTAACCCGCAATGCCTCCGGAAATCGGCGAAAAGTGGGGAACGGAGTATCTTAACACTAGGTTCCTTATGCCTGCTACCTTGCTGTGTGCGGAATAAACCATGACGCTAAAAAAATATACATATAAAAATTATATTTAGTTTAATTGTATGCACATAAAATAAATAAGGAAAATTATTATTAGGGGCTCTATCAATGTTACAATGTTTAAAAAAAAAATTATCTGCTCTCAGAATTCATTCTTTATTCCGCACACAACAGTATAGGTAACAGTATCGGTACCAACATTGCATTGTCTCGTCAATGCAGCTAAGGCAACATAAATTCTGTTACCAGCAGCAATACGCTTTTCCTTTTATATCTTCCGTCTCTACTAAACATACTCCCCAGATACGCTATGTTATTAATTTTAAAATATATATTTATCTATTTAAATTGTTAATGTACACTAAAATTAAAAAAAAATATATATATTCATATAGACCGTCACAGGCACTTACGAATTGTCGTGACTCAATATATGATTCCACTGGCGGTTCACAAAGGTGCAGATCTCACAATGTAGAAGAATGGCAAGAAACTCCATGATTGCCCTTTTAAATAATATTTCACAATGTTATATTTTGCTTACATTGTGCATACATAAAAGTGTAAGTATAACTTATGTGATAACAATGTAGTCGACTATAAATAGGCACAGCCTAACTAGGGTTAAATATATAATATTAGTCTTTTGATAGTATCACCGAAAACATATGAGCTGACCAGTCCCAACAGACGATACCCGGTCAGTAGTGCATCAGTATTGTTTATCGCAACCATTTGCTAAGGAGCCAAACTACCCAATGCATGACGCCATCATCAGTAAGACGTTTACAGAGAGCATGACATACTCGAGATAACCGGTAACCACCAAGGCAAGGTCTAGTAGTAGACTACACAGCGCCCACATAATAACAAAGGAGCGATTGAGTTCAGTTATATAATAAGTGTCCATCTGTGCTTGTGATTAAAGCAAATAAATAAAATTATTAATGATTTCACTAAATACAAAAAAAATAACATTTACCTAATTTGTACAGAATTGTTACAGAATATAACATAATATTTTAAAACGGACGGAGCGGCGGTCTATAATGCTTCGCGGTGATTAATCCTTGTCGCCGTCACCGCAGTCGGTCGGTCGGTCGTCGCGAGATATTTCGATTTCTTATAAAGACGATGCATTAGCGAGCTACCTTTTATAAATGTACAACTGTACAAAATAAGTACAGTCGGCGAGGTCTAAGTTGAGCTTCACTAAGTTGAGTTTTTCTCGCTCTACTTTCATAATCACTCACACATATTCGAAGCTCAGCTTACGTCTCGCGAACTGTACGAGGATATTTGTTCCATTTTACGTAAGTACTGATATATAGATATTTTTTTGTCTAACATTTATATATTTTTACGCGTAACGTGATAGAAAAAGAACTTGGTAGTTACTATTTGCGTTAAGTTACTCCGCTCTCTACGTTTTTAGAGTTCGGTACCTCGGAAGGAAAAAAACGGACCCCTTATAGGATCACTTTGTTGTCCGCCTGTCCATGTGTTATGACCATTTATCTCAAAATCCCGTCAAGCTACCAAGGGTGAAATTGATTTCAAAATTTTGAGGCCCATAGTTCCTTAAAGCACAGAAACATAACAGCTTCTAATTTAACGCAACCAAAAGTGAAAAGATACAAGCATAAATGCATCGATTCTGCTACATTTTGTATTAAATTCACTGCTTAATCAAAACCTATAAAGTACTTACTGTGGATCTACAGTTATGAAAATTGACACGAAGGGAGACTTTAAAACTCAAAATTCAATTATCACAATAGGTGAACATGTTCGCAAACTTAAGTTTGTCAATACTTAAGTTAAGTTTAAAATAATTAAATTAAATCAGCTTCACGCTGTATCCCACACATCGTGTCATCATCGATGATCATAATGACTCTGCTGTAAGATATCACTGTAAACGGTTAGTTTGATGTGAACAACTAACACTGTCATATTTAATGAACTGTGACATTCAATATACTTATTTAATACGCATTTTTAATAACAGGTGTAACTCAATTATATTAGCACAGAGTATAAAAATCAATCTCACGCTGTATCCCGCACACAGCTGGGTAGGCAGAGGAAACTTAGTGTTAAGACACTCCGTTCCACACTTTTTACCGAATTCCGAAGGCATTGTGTGTTGTGTGGCAGAAATCAACGCCGCGCTTGGCCTCGACACCAGAGTAAAGAAATGGAAATTTAAATTTAAGTAAATATTTCATCTCCTCGAGTGGGGATCGAACCCACAACCAGTTGGTTTTACAGTCACACTCTGGCCTCACAGAGTATATACGCTTCCTTTTTAACTGTATTATACGCTATTTCCTATTTTTGTCCATAATATATTATTTATTTTTTTTGATTTTCATCATCACGATGCCGCGGTACAATGTCTGACTGTATGCCCCACTGCGACGGCAGCGGGGGGTGAAGAACAGTATCCTAATAGTAGCGGGATGTATACAATATGTAAATGTAATGTTCAGTGTCGTCAGATTCTTCCAAAGACTATTACTTTAATTATAAACGTGGCTAAGATACATTAATAATTATCTATGTATATGGTTCTGGTGTGGGTCAGTACCCAGCTCGTGCTCTGCCGCTGGTTATCTTTGACTATTCGGATTATTAATTATTTAATTAATCAATTATCATTTTTTTATGGACTATACAAGCTCATGCGTGTTGCCATTGCTGGCGACGTGACTCTATTCTAGGCCGGGATCACGGGAAAAAAATACATTTATTATGTATGTGATTAAAACCTATTTGTAATTATAGGTAGCTATATAAAGTTATCTAGTAAATTGCTATATTGGCGGTTTAAGTAGTGAAGGCGAGTGTTAATGCATTGTAATGGGATCTCCGAAGCCTGCACTTGTGGGTTCTAAGTCCCAGGCACTGCTCCAAACTTCACATCATTTTAAGGACAGAATACAATAGTAATTATACCTACCTTTCACATCTGATGTTTGTCCGATACGAATTCTCTATCCGAAATACTCTCTCTTCTTTATATTACCATCACTCGCCTATCAATTTAATTTTAGATACAGTTATATCTTTTAAATGTTACTTATAATTTAGTAAGGATAAATGCCGTTCTGGATGTAACTAACTAATGTTATATTGAAGTTCTTATTGAGTATTTTATCGTTAGTTATTAGAGACGAAGTCGCAAGTAATACCTACTACATTATAATACATTCAAGGAAATATTCCGATGTTGTAAGTAGATATAAATGATAAAAAAGATTATTTATGACTAATTATTATTAACATTTATAATATGCAAATATATTTATAACATTCAAAGAAATTGTCTTATCAAAATAAAACGTTTGGATGCCTTCTTCCTCTTCTTCTTCTTTAAGTCAATTTTTTTTATTTGCATTTTTCAAACTGCGGGGAGAACGGAACGTCAAAAACTATCATCAATTTCGTCATACATGTCCTCGGAAAGGTGATAAGGTTTTTTACGTGACATCGATATGGAGTTCAACAGATTTCAATAGAGATCTTCCCTTACCTGTCTTACAATTTATAGAAGTTAAAGGAGCACATTTATTCGTAAGCAACATGGAAACATAATCTTTCATTTCGTTAATGTATTATCTTTGGTTAACACCCATCTCCGTCCTTTATTTCATGCTTATTTTGGGGAACTCCCTGCTGCGCATCCTATTGATTACGCATCCTATTGGTCATCCTATTGGTGATAAGTTCCTCTTATCATCGTAATCAAATGGATACGCTACACATCAAGTTCGATTTCTGTAATAAAGTTAAACAATAAACATTTATACCTACGTACTACATTTCATCCTTAAAAATGATGACAATAATTTTTAGATCATAATCATCACTGTATTTACTTTTATATACTTTTTATTTCTTCCGCTCAACTAAGATTTCGAAGTCTCGCATAATGAAAAAAATATATAATTTATTGAGTATCTATTTTGTAAAGATTGAATAAATTATTTTTAATGTAATTTGTAAAAAAGTTTTATTATTTATTCATATTTATTATAATAATAATTCGAAGAAATGGCGCCACTCTACAGATAATGAAAAAAATGTTGAAATTTTTGGATCCTATGAATCGTTCTTTAACGTCACACTTTATGATGTATCAGAACTGAGCACCAAATTCTACGGTAAAATTAAAAAAAAATAGATTTAACTCTACTTTCCATATTGAGTGGCGGAACACAACGTCGCACTTGCACGAGTAGATCAGATACGGTATCACGCTATCAGATATCGCATACGTCTCAATTGCTCCTCGATGGCGTCAACAAACAAATATGACTTGGACATAACCGTAACATTGACCATTATATTATAGTCTTAGTAAAACTCGATATACAATTGACAAAATTAATAAAATTTAAAATCTGTCCTGTCACCAATAAAAAAATTGAAAATAAATATAAGTAAGCGCGGTAAAAAAGCACGGCGTTGAGTTTCGTCAATCAACACGCAATGGTTCCAGAATTTGGCAGAAAGTGGGCAAGGGAGTGTCTTAACACTAGGTTCCCTCTGTATACTCTGCAGTGTGCGGGATACAGCGTGAAGCTGATAAAAAAAGTAGCAATTAGTGAAGTAAATGCAGTAATAAGTGATCGATCCGCCAGCGTTCCTGTTTGCTATCAGTATTCTTTTCCCCATTATCTATAGAGAGGCTCGCTGTGATAAACAACTGGAGTTGATGTTATACAGTGTGATCGATATTATTAAAATTCGAATTATAAGATAATTATTTAAAAAATATACATTTTTGTATAACTTCAATAAAGAGTAATAAAATAAATTCTTAAATTTTCCTTTTTAAATTCTTTCATTTTTATTTTTATTTTTAAATATATATTAAAGTTACAACATTAATTAATATCTCAATATGATTGATGATTATAAGATGATTATAAATATTTTTTGACAACAAGTAACTACATAAATCTCATGTGTGCAAGAACTTTTGTTACATAATGTAACAGTTACAATTAATAAATATAATGTTAAATAGCATAGCTCCATAATTTTTCGTCCCTCACTCAACCGTACACTGCGTCCACGAGGATAACTAGTCATCGTGAAGTCTCTCTGTGTGACAGTAGTTTTTTTTAGTTTTATGCTGAATGCTTTGAAAGAAATAATTAACTATTTTTATAATTTCAAAATATATCACATTACAATTTTATAATAGTAAGCGGTAAATTTAATCTTATCTCTTTATGTTCAGTTAAAGAACAGCCTGTATGCATAGGAAAAATTCATATATAATTCTAATCAGAGGCTTGATTCAATATTAGTGACATCGGTAGTGTCGCACAGAGGACGATGAGGCTGACGCTAGTGCTCGCCGCGCTGCTGCTGGTGGCCGCCGCCGCAGGTACGACGCCATTCATATGAAAACACAAAAAATACTAAAAAAAGTGATAGAGTATGGAAAAGAAAATAGTTATAGGTTTTTTTTTAGTTCGCAATAAATTGTGCAATTATCTCTGACCTTAAATGCATGCGTATTAGCGGAAGTGATTTCATTACTATTTTTTATTTATTTTCACCTTTTGGTTCGAGAAAGCGCGGTGTTGAGTACCGCATTGTCTCGAATGTAGGTGGAAAGCAGAAAACGTGGTCTCTTAACACTTAGTTCTCTATGATCGTACCCTGTTATGGGTGACTGCTTATGCCAGTGATTCTCAACGACTGTGCCGCGGCACTTTTATGTGCCGCCAAATTTCAAAAGTGTGCCGCCAAATTTTGAAAATATATAATAATGTTAATATAATTAAATTATATCATTTAAAAAGAAAAATAGTTTTAACATGAATATATATTTAAATCCACAAAAAATGAATTCGTATATTTAAAATTTTTATCATGAACTATTTATGCAAATAATTTCTTCTATTTTTGTAAATAATTTCTCTATGTGTGCCGCCAAATTTTGAAATCGTTAAATATGTGCCGCAACAAAAAACAGATTGAGAATCACTGGCTTATGCTATGGGTTAAAAATGTTTTAAGATACATTAACACTATTCATATAAATTTTAATAAAATTATATGCTTTAATGTGAATAAAAATAATTCTGTGATTTACAATATAACGATACGCTTTAATTTCTGAGTTACCTTTCATTACATTCTCGTACAAAAAAAAATTAGAAGTCCCTATCTATGTCTCAACATAAAGCTTATTCATTTTATTGTAAACTAGTGAGCCCCTCACGGCTCCGCCCGCATCTTACTTTTTATTTAAGTATGCTCAGAGAAAATTGATACGTTAATTTAATATTCTCATTTATAAATATTTTTATAAATCTTTTCGTATTTTATTTGAAAAATATTAAGTTATTTCATATCTAGTGTTAAGACACTCCGTTCTCCACTTTCTGCTGAATTCTGGAGGAGTTACGTGTTAAGTGGCAGAACTCAATGCCGCGCGTTTGCCTCGACACCAGAACGAAGAAATGTAAATATAAATTTAAGTAAATATTTCATCTCCTCGAGTGGGGATCGAACCCACAACCAGTCAGGTTTAACAGTCACACTTTGTGATTTTCGCCATTTTCGAGATATTGCGATTGCGAGTTAAGAGAGAGAACCCTTTATAATCAAACGCCGCGGCCAAGCCATGACGACCAAATATATTTATTTAACCAAATTAAATATAACAGAAAATAAAAATGTTGTGAAAATTATTTAAAATTTAAACTTGACAAAAAAGGACTTTAATGAATGCTTCCAGCTTTGATGTAAAAAGTATTCTCAGACGAAGCTCAGAAAGACAATGCCGATTTAAACATAAAGATTACAACAAAAATATTGTATGTTTAAAAGATCACTTATATTAATTGAACATTTTTATCGGTTTCATTTTCTCTCGGAGAATAATTTATTTTCATTTCCTCGATCTGGGAATAAAACAATATAGATAATTTTAAAAAGCAATATATAAAGTTTATGAAATATTCAAGTAGTTCATACAAATCCCAGGTACGACCACTTCAAGTATAGGTTAGTCGTCACAAATAATCTTTTATATTAACTGCATACACCGATAAGATAGTATTCCTTAAGTGTCTCGAGGAACTTTCATTCCTATTAATAGTTAATTAATTGAATGAAAAACATTTATACGTTTTACTTTTAATTAAAAATAGAATAATTTAACTATAAAATTAATAATAGAAACATCAAACAATAATATACAAAATACAATCTATCTCTTTTTAAAGCTTTAAAACGAGTCTAGCCGTATTTAAATTACTAATGCTAAAGGAGATGTCCATATCCGTACTATATTGCGTCACAGGCTCACATGTACCCTATTATCAAAATGGATGTTTCCTTTATGTATAGGAATTTATTATTAGTTTTTAAGCCTTAAAAAGTTAGAATAAATAATGAACATTCGGTTTACAATTGATACTTACTTTCATAAACTGACAATGATCGAAATATCTTCCTTTAACTTAGTCTAAGTCTAACTCACAATAGCATATTTATAATGTAAAATAATTAAATTGAATGCTATTATACTTTATTATGAAAAAAATCATTGAATATCTTATTAGAAACTTAAAACACAATAACGGAATACCGAAATACGAAGCTGTCGATGTTTATGTCGGTCGATCAAGTTGTGCTATTTTTAATAAATAATTAGTGAAGTTCAACATAGCCCAAGATCCCAGGGCCGCCAGACCTATGTGATTTTAGCAAAGCTGAAATTTTCAGGACTATTGGTCTAATATGTGGTTAAGACAGTATGCGTACTCACTAAAAGTACTCGTATATTTGTGTCTGGGAGGATGTTTGAGCCATCGGATTGATCTAGGTCTTTGTAGGGGATCTTGAAATAGTATGTAAATAATATATGTAAAATTATAGTCGTTTGGGTATTACTTATAAACGAATCAAAGAGGAAGTGTTTCTTTATATCATGCAGTTCAGTTCTTAAGTAACTCATATATCTCTACGTAAATATTAAATAATGTATAATAATAGCATGGTAATGACAGTGATTATATATTGATATATAATATGATAGGTAGATGTGGCAGAATCCAAAATATTGCGGCTAGACTATGTTCAGATATTATTGGTAATGTAAAGTTAAATAAAAATTGGACTAGTTAAGAGTAAAATTGGGTTCACGCAAGTTGGTGCGTATCCCCATATAAAAATGAGTATTCACCTTTAATCAATTGATAATATTTTTTATTATCTTATTATGTATACGGCACAGTGGCGTCTACTTGTAAACGCGGTACTTGTAAATTCGATTCCCACTTAGGAAAACGAAACTTTTCGTTCTAATAAGAAGACAAAACTCCGCCGCTCAATACACAACGTGTCAAAAGTTAAACGGAGACTGAGAAACGGAGTGTTCTCTCTCTCGGCCCTGCTAAATGAGGGAAAAAACGTGAAGTATTTTTTTTTCTATTTCATAAATTTAACACGACTAATAATGATATGTTTGAACAAAAAGTAATTTATGTGTATTTACAACGAGCGTTGGCAATATTGATTATATCGATATCGCGACGTGGCCGCTGTGGCCGGTGATAGTGCGGTATCGGCTCCTTTACTTTGCTACTATTTGTATATTATAATACACTAGAGGGCGCGCGCGGCTTCGCCCGCTTATTAGGAGTGAATTCTAAAAAAACCACGAAACACGTGTTCAATGAAATATTTTTAACAGTCTGAATTTAAATTTTTATAAAAATCGGTGGCAATTTAAAGATTTTTCCATATAAACTTTCAACCCCTTATTTGAACCCTTAGGAGGTGAATTCTTAAAAACCATGAAACACGTGTTCATTGAAATATTTTTAAGAGTCTGAATTTCAAATTTTATAAAAATCGGTACAGATAATTTTTTTTTTCCATACAAACTTTCAACCCCTATTTCATCCCTTTAGGGTTGAAATTTTTCAAAATCCCTTCTTAGTAGATGTCCAGAATATGAAAATAAACATCTGCCCAAATTTCACGTTTCTACTATCAGCGGTTACGGCTCTGCGTGCGTCTTACCTCAGTCAGTCAGCACAAGTCCTTTTATATATATAGATTATTATAGTAGCAAACTTTTTGGGATGCAGCGTGAAGATAATTATTAAACAAAAATCAAATCAAATGAGCTTCACGCTGTATCCCGCACACAACAGGGTAGGCAGAGGGAACCTAGTGTTAAGGCACTGAATTCCCCACTTTCCGCCGAATATTGAAGGCATTGTGTGTTGAGTGGCGGAACTCAACGCCGCGCTTTTGCCTCGACTCCAGAGCGAAGAAATGAAAATATAAATTTAAGTAAATATTTTATTTCATCGAGCGGGGATCGAACCCACAACCAGTTGATTTTACTGCCACACCTTGTGCCCATACGCCACGACTCAAGGGCCTCAAGAGTAAATTGTACATATAAATCGTGAATTATTATAGATTTTATAATTTCTCCTTTTTAGCGCAACAAAATTTAAAATGCTATGTATGTGACGATTGTGAAACGGGATATGAAGATAAGGAACAAGAATGTGTAGGCCCAGACGGAGGTGACGGATCTGGCGATGGCGGATCAGGGGATGGTGGCTCAGGGGATGGCGGTTCAGGAGATGGTGGCTCAGGAGATGGTGGCTCAGGGGATGGCGGTTCAGGAGATGGTGGCTCAGGA
>JAATLQ010005028.1:0-17409 GCA_013421005.1 Heliconius erato x Heliconius himera | reverse complement strand
GTAGGGGAGAGGGGGGTAGCTTTGAACAGGGGCACCTTTGAAAATATGTGTTAACAGAGCTATTTTAAAAAGAAATTTTGGTAGATTTTTTTTGAGTAGTGACAGCACTAATCTGCACACGTGTCACTTGTCGCCGCTGATATATGCGAACCAGTTGTTGAGTTACGAGGAATGTTTGATTTTGAGTAAAATTTTATGCATTTTTAAATAAGCGCGTAAGGATCGCAGGGATCCAATTCAAGGTATACGGTTTTATTTTTTCCTCTTTTAGTTAGAATGTTTCATATATCATGCAATAAACTAGAAATCACTACAATTTTTAAACATTTACTTGAAAAAAAAAAGTTTGTAATTTTTTAATTACCACTGAGGCAGCTTTGAACAAAATAAAGGGGGCAGTTTTGAATATTATTATATGTAAAAAAATACCGCGAAAGAAAAACAAAATTAGACTACAACTTAATAAATATTGGAGACTTCGTTTTAGCGAATGTCTCATCATCTGTGAATAATAAAAAAGTAGCTTGTATTTTTTTTTCTTGAGAAAGAGGATAAGTGCTACGTTAGTTTTTCAAAAGTCTTACGTAGACTAGACTTGAGGCCAGTCACGGCGATGCGGCACGAAGTGTGACTGTACAACCGACTGGTTGTGGGTTCGATCTCCACTCGAGGAGATGAAATATTTTGTTTTATTTTCATAATATTAGATTTATTCTACGATTGATCCCATAATGTTAATTACTTCTAGGAAGCCAAAGCTACCTTTTTGTTTGTACGTTTTTTAAAGTCTATTAATAATAAATTAAATAAATAAATTAGCTTCACGCTGTATCCCGCACACAGCAGGGTAGGCAGAGGGAACCTAGTGTTAAGACACTCCGTTCCTCACTTTCTGCCGAATTCTGGAGGCATTGCGTGTTGAGTGGCAGAACTCAACGCCGCGCTTAACCTCGACACCAGAGCGAAGAAATGGAAATATAAATTTAAGTACATATTTCATCTCCTCGAGTGGGATTCGAACCCACAACCAGTCGATTTTTGCAGTCACACCTCGTGCCGCTGCGCCACGACCGGCCTCTCTTTTAATAATATTAAAGTTATTTAACACTAGTACTAGTACAATCGCAATATTAAACTAGGTATATTATTTTTTTAAGTTAACATGGTACTGATATTTGACCTCCATCGTTTCTAATGTTAAGTTTAATAATAAAAGGACTTAAAAGCGTTTTAATTTCATTGAATTCGATGATAGTTCAAAACTGCCCCATATATGTTCAAAGCTACCCCGCAAGGGGGGCAGCTTTGAACATTTGACTACTGCTACTAAAGTTGATATTGCACCTTTACCTTATATATTTTTCTACATATGATGCTACGATTGTGTGGCACAATAGTTGGACTAAGTATTGTGAAATAGTAAAGAAGTTAAAAACTGTAGAATTTTTAGATATGACACAAAGTTTAAAAATCGTTCGAATGTGCCCCCCTCTCCCCTATATGTGACAAACATTTGTGATGTTGGTGAATCGGTCAAGAGGTCCTGTAGAAGTATACCCAATATTTAATACTATCATATATAGTTTCTCGTTAAGTATTACCATTGAATTACCATTTCAATAGTCAGTTGAGACTGGAATATATTTTAGGTCACTTTGTAAACTATGAAGTGGGGCATGTGGATGGGTTTTACAATATTAAGCATTTATGTAATAACAAACTTATCGTAGCGCAGCGGGACTTTAAACCGTGATGTTGTAGCGTTCAACTCCCTTCAGGATAATCTGTTTTATTTTTTGACAAATGATAAAACACGTGACATTGTCATGAAAATTATTTAAGTTAAACTATTATATAGGAGTGGGGAACGGAGTGCCTAAAGCGTGAAACTGTTTTTTATTATTATATATGAAGCTGTTATCTGCTATGGAATGTGGTCATAGAAGTACTCTTAAGTTTTCAGTCTATACAGTTAAAAACTTCTACTGTAATAATAAGCTTACAGTGTCGTGTCTGAACACGAGACGAGACGAGACGAGAACACCAGTTCTCGAACTGGTGTAAGACGGTTCAAGCTTAACTGGTATAAATACAGATATTTAGTACTATAGATATACTATAGTATAGAATCTTATAATTATTAGGCGACTCCCTTTATTGTGGACAATTATAAAGGTCACTTAAATAGGAGCCGTACGGCGCCTTGGATGACTTCTAAATTTAGAAAAATAACTCTCGACGTACAGTTACAAAATGCGATACTTTACTTTGCGACAAATTCTTAAGGCATTCCGTGCTGAGTCGCGTAGCTTAACGCCGCGCGCTTTTAGTCGTACTCTGTGCCCCTGCGCCGCGACTGGTCTCCATCTTTATTATTCATTATTATTACAAAAATAATGAAAATGTAAAGGCCATCTTTGTGTAGTGGATTGAACACGATGGTTGTAGGTTTAAATTCTAATTACATCAGAATATATTCTATATGTCCTTATATTATTTTTTCCCCATTCTCTCAACGTAGTACGAAGTCAACTAATGTTTCTAAATAAATAAACAATAAAAAGAGTATAATTCAAAGTATTCTTTTAAAAATTGTGAAAAATAAATATTAATAAAAATAAGTCTTTTAAAATTTTGTTCACACAAAAAAAATCATTTAAGAAAGATATGGTTAGTAAAAAATACAAAAATAGTGAAAAGAACAATTAACTTTGCACCTCTATGGTATTTAGTAAATACCATAATCATTATAGCCTTGTTACAATGTCACACTGTACATGTAATTATGCCTGATTGTAATTGCGATGGTCGTTGGTTCAAACCTCTTCACACAGAAGGGTTCGTTAGAAATAGAACGGAGTGTTGTAGCATAAACTTCTGACTACTTTCGCTGCTTTATACCGGGGAAAAAAATATTTTTAAAAAAGCGTAACGCAACACTGTTATTTATGCAAAAACTTGTATTACGAATCAATCCCCAGACAATATATATTTTAAAAAGAGTACAAAAGTTCTTCGTAACCTTTTAAATATATTCTAATAATATTCTTAATTTTAAAATACAATCCACGCCTTTATAAAGCTATCCTAAGAATATATATATATAAAGACTTATCAAAATAATATTTCATACAAATTAACACCAAAAAGCGTTCACTTGAGACGATTTCGCTAATTATTTACAAGTGCTAGTAAAACTCATAAATAGTATTTGTACAGAACCCATTACATTAACGGTCCCTGGTCGACCTTACACTCTCCTAATGTGAGCTCGAATAGCTATCACCATCGGGCCCAAGTGCCGACATCATTCTATTTTTAGTGGTCGTTATACAAAGTAAGAATTAAGGCTCTTTGCTCTGAGATCTTAAGATAAACAATTTCAAATTCGATTTTGTGTTGCTTTACGGCCGGTTTCTGAATTGAGAAAAGTACAAAATCTCAACTGAGAATTCTCAAGTGGTTGAGTACGCACTTAAGTTTTTTGCGTTTCACACTTCAAAACGTACTTTCGTCAAACTGTAATCAACTGATCATTTGCTCAAATACCTTTGAGCACGGCTGTTACGTTCCCATACACGTATAAAAACCGATACTTATCGGCAATCTGTGAAATTGTGTATTAGTTTTAAGTGTAAAACAAAATTAACATTCCTAAATGTATAACGTATTCGTATAATTAATATTTCATGTAGTAGTGCTATTTAAAACGAATAATTTCAAATAATTAAATATTCATAATTGTTCATTGTCAAGTCATTGATTGTGTTTCACATGTTTAAATAAAACGGACTATTAGTGTCAACTGGAAAATAAATATAAACAACGGAGTGAGTTTATTTCTAATATATAAGCTCTGAAATGGATAAAACACAAAAAACTAAGCGGTCACCTAACTACACTTTAGAAGAAAAAAAATAATCTGCTTTCAATAGTATCAAAGTAAGTGTGTTCAATAACATTCCTTCACTGTTCTCAATATATATGGCATTATTGTTGTAATATTAGTTCTACTTTTTATTATTATGCTTCAGATACCAAAACGTTATAGATTGTAAGAGGACAGGAGCATATTTTGTGCAACAAAAAAAGGCAGCCTGGAAATCCGTTGTTATGGAATACAACAGCATATGTACGACTGGGAACAGACGAGAAGACATGCTAAAACATTTTTATAATAATATTAAGCATCGCGCAAGAAAAGATTCTGCCATCAAAAATGTAAGTATTAATAACAAATTATATCAGCATAGCTATTTTCGAAAATATTTGTAATTAATAAAAGAAACCATAAAAATACCATAACTAATATTATATAAATGCTTAGAAAAAAAGATACTCGGAGCAACTGTCTCTTCAAACGACAAATGAAGACTTTTTCACACAACCATCAACGAGTAGTCAAGACGAGCAAACTGTGGTTGTCGAAGAAGCAAATAATGAAAGTGTATGTATTTTGAGTCACCTTTAAAATTATTAAATAATTCATATATATGTATATATTTTTTATGAGGCCGGTCGTGTCGGTTGATCCCCACTCAAGGAAATGAAATATGGTTGTGTTGAGGCAAAGCACGGCGTTGAGTTCCGCCACTCAAATACCTCCAGAATTCGGCGGAAAGTGGGGAGCGGAGTGTATTAACACTAGGTTCCCTCTACCTACCCTGCTGTGTACGGGATACAGCGTTAAGCTGATTTTGATTTGATTTTATATATTTTTTAATGTAACTCTATCTATGTATAGTGTTACTATATATCTCATTTGCTGATTACATAAACTTTCATAATATCTAAACAGAATTTTTTTTTAGTTTAAGAGTTGTGGAACTTTATGTTAATATTTTTTGTTTTCAGATTATTATAAATGAAAATCTACTAAAAGATTTGAAAAAAAAGTGTGCTGATGAACAGGTTACCTTACTTTGACACAACAAATACATGAATATACATTGGAAACAAAAATATTATTTTGGGAAACTAATAAAATTTCACCTCTTGTGGTGGTTGAACAGTTTCCAAACAGTGCCAGTTCAAATCCTATTTTTATGTTTTTCAAATAAACAACAATACAAACTTAAAATTGATGTTAAAATTGTTTTCAACTCCCTCAATATTTTTTCAGAAAAATATTAAGAAAACCGGTGGTGGATCTTTTACACCTACTATAACGGAGAGTGAATATCAAATACTTTCAGTTTTGGACAATCAAATCCATCCCGATGTAAACCCATATGATGAAGCAGCTGAATATTTTGGTAGGCCTAGATCTTAAATTTTATAACAGACTAATATATTCATATAATTATTAAAATTAAATTTTTCAGGAGAAAATGTTGAAGAAAATTCCAAAAAAGAGCCAGAACACAAATCCAGTCCATCCATACATAGGAAAAAGAAACAAAAAATAAGAAGAATTACATTATCAAAAATGCATTCAGCAGAAATGCTAAAAAGAATTTATTTTAAAAAAAAATAGAGTTGGCCTGTTACCAAAAAAAAACTGAAATGCAAAGGTTTAGATATGAGAAAAAGAAGTATGACATAGAAATTGAAATATTAAAGATTCAACGAGAAAAGGCAAAAAATAATTAGGACTATCGTCATACTTATAAATGTTTAATTTTTTACTGTTTTATTTTGTTTAATTTTAGTGTGGACTGATATTGTTATGGAACATTAGTATTATAGAAATATTTACAAATAATATGTTCCTAAATGTATACTTATGTTAATATTTTACAGTATTATTGTCAATATATTATGTGATTTTTGAGACTGTTAAGTTTTAATAAGAATTTAAAAAAAAAACAAATGTTATGCAAAAAATGTTTTATTTATTAGCCTTTTATTATACACAAAATATTTTTATAAACAAAATGTACAAGGAATCTATATACTAATACTAAATTTAACACTTATTTTTACTGATTTAAATTGAACATAGTACAATGTGCCATGATAAGAGCATAAACAAAATAATTTTGATACATACAAGTAACAAATCTAACTATGGAAAGTATTTTATTCTATTCTTAATAATAATAATAAACTTAAAACACTGCTGTGGTAAAATACATGTCAAAATACACTTATATAATGAGAGATATATATTCTATTTCTATGTTGAGAAATAATTTTCCACAATTGCTGTTCTAGCAGCAAAATGTTGTGTATGGGCATGGGGTACGGTTTCATCATAGTGGTCTTCTTGTGCAAGTTCATCTTGCACAATGTAATCCTCAAGATGAAGAGTCATGTTATGCAACACAACACAAGCCACAATAACTTTTAGTACCTTCGGTAGCTTAAGTTAAGCATACCTGATTGCAGACAGGGAAACCTTCTTTTTAAAACACCAAAACATCTTTCTATTGTGTTGCGTGTTGTTATATGGGCTCGATTGTATGCTTCTTGAGGAGGTGTAGTCGGATTTAAGATAGGTGTCATCAAGTATCTTAGACATGGGTAGCCGCTGTCACCTAGGACAAGAAATGATCCAAATCTACCTGTTTCAAATTGTGCAGCAAGTGGGGAGTCATTCCAAATTGTAGTGTCATGCACAGAACCTGGCCAACGAGCTATAATGCTTTGAATTTTTAAGTTAGCATCACAGATGGCCTGCACATTAACAGAAAAATACCCCTTTCTGTTTCGATACAGTTCAGCTCGGTTTCCTCCTGGTGATACTATTTTAATATGAGTGCAATCCACTGCTCCAATTATTCTGGGAAATCCAGCTATTTCGAAAAACTGTGCTGCTACTGATGGTCTTTCTTGAGCAGTGGGCATGCGAACATATTTACTTCTTAATAATGCGATTTCACAGGTCACTTTGTCCACTACACGGCACACTGTCGCCTTACTTACATTTACAGTGTCCCCTACTACTGCCTGGAAGCTTCCTGTTGCATAAAATCGCAAAGCTATCAATAACTGCAACATAGGAGAAATGCAATCCCGCCGTTGTATGTTACGCACTAACTTTGGCTTGATTTTGTTTAAAATAAATGTGACTGACGCTTTGCTGAAGCGGAAGCGACTCTTAAATTCTTCTTCACTGTAGTCCGTGAAGAAATCACGTCGAATTCTGGGTATTCTGCGAAAGCGTCGTTGTCTGCGTGGACGCAGTTGAGGCATCTCCAAAGACGACAAAGATGTATCGTCGTCGCTCATTATCTTAAAAATATGAATTGTATTTCGTAGATAGACCACACAAAATTTATATCGTCGCGAACAACAATTTTTTCCTCACAAAAAGTACCAGAAACAGATTTGAGAACAGTTTAAGCAGCCGCGTCCGCACGCTTAACTTTACACTGACATAAGTATGGTTTGAGCACTGTCAAACGTGTTTTGCTCAGTTGTGAAACGCAAAATACGTACAAAAGCATACGTTGAGCACGCTACTCAGTCAAATGCTCAAATATTGAGAATGGTTTGAGAAAACTCAATTTAGAAACAAAAAAATGCTTAAGTACAAGTTGAGTACAGTTTGAGACGTTCTTAACTTCAAATTCTCAATTCAGAAACCGGCCGTTAGTCTTTTAGTAAAATGCTTTTGAGAATATCAGGAGCTGAGTGTTTTCTTTATAATTTAATGGGGAGATTAGATTTCCATTTAAGTAAAATATTTTTTTAAAGAAGGGAAAATAATTGTAATTCTACTTTAAACTAGTCAAGTTAGTTGCAATTATTTTAGATTTGGACAAAAAAATCAACACAACCGACGATACCTACCTATACTTTCACTAATTTCGTATAGCAACACTTTAATTTAAAAATGCTATTTCTACAATATTCTACAGACGCCTCACCTTATAACCTCTCTAATGGCACTTAAATATTAATGTTTATTTAATCTCTTTATTGATATTGATAGATATATGGTTACTTATATTTCTATATTTTGCATTAAGCGTGTATTTCATAGAAATAGAAAACACTTCGTAATAAGGAGGTATTCATGTTTTGTAAGACAAGTAAGATTAGTTTCAGATCGTTCAATTCGTCACAACATCTGTGCATAGTTGTGAGAGGCCAGTCGTGCCGCAGAGGCATAAGTGTGTGATTGTGGGTTCGATCCCCACTCGAGGATATGAAAATATTTATCATATCATCGAGTCATATGTATATATCACTTCGCTTTGGTGTCAAGGCAGAGCGCGGCGTTGAGTTCCGCCACCCAACACGTAATGCCTTCAGATTCTGCCTACCCTACAGTGTGCGTGACACACCGTGAAACTGTATATAACATGTAGTAAAAAGTTCACATACTCGTATGTATAAATATGTAATATTTGATTAACATCAACCATAGCTATCTTTACAATATCAATTATTGCAAAGACCAAGCTCTGTGGTTAATTATAATTACAGTTGGTTTTCACTATATATCACTAACACAAGTCCCGCCGCGGCTCGCCTCGCTTGCCCGCTCGCTGGTTCTGCTCGCTGTAATTATCAAACATTAAACCCTATCTGAGGCCAATAATTCAGTAATTCTGCGATACACAGGACATATAGTAGGTTCGATTTCCACTTGAGGAAATGATAAATATTATTTCATCCCATGGAACAGATGTATTAATATGAGGTTCCTAGGTTCCCTCTTTCTTCCCTGCTATGTGTGGGATACAGCGTGAAGCTAAAACATATATATATATATAAAAATGAAGATTTGACATAAAATTTAAATTAATCTTAACTATTAACGATAAAACTTTAATGAAACTTAAACTTTAACTTTAATCTCGATAGATTACATCAAACTAAAGGTTAATCCAAATAAGATGGTTCCAAAACAAAGGGTTTGTATTCATCTGTAAGTCCTTGATAAAGATGTAGGTTAAAGATCTATCGCCATCTTATCTAATCTACGCGCATCTGGAACATTATTTAGACTGATACCAACAATACTTGCCACGTCTTTACGTATTTTATTTAACCTTTTATTTGTTTTTATATTTAGATACTTGTTACTTGAACGTAGTGTTAAGACACTCAGCTCCCCACTTTCCCACGAGTTTTTGGCGGAACTCAACACCGCATAGAAATGAAAATATTATAACCCCACAATTCAAAAAAATAGACGATTATCTGTCTAAACTTTTATGTTTACCTCGTCGAAAATTGAGAGACTATTAATGCCTTAAAAATGCCCGACGCTTGCTTTTTGATTTTCGATGTTATTGTATATTATATGTAAGTGCAAATATTATGAGTAGAAAAAACAGAACTAATAATTGCTTTCAGAAACCACCGCAAGTCAATTATGAAAATTGATAAGAAGTTAAAGAATATATTTTGTTCACGTATATTCATAACGAACGCTAAAGAGAAATATACGCAAATGAGAGTGAGTAATTATTGCATCATTTCCCCGCTCTGGTAAGTCAAGGCGTGGCGTTGAGTTCCGCTATCAAACACACATTGTGTCGAATTTGAGTGGAAAACTGTACATTTAGAACTATACGATTATTAAAGATAATCAAAAGGAATATAATTTGATTAGTTCCTTTGTAATTTAATAACTTTATCAACGTTATAGTGGTTTCGCGACGTCAAGAGTGACGTGTCCCGCGGTACTACGCGTGATTAAAATTATTCGATTAAATATTGCGTTTCGGTAACACGAAATTCAGAAAGTTTTTACTTTTAACTTATTAAATATATAACTAATGGCGATGTGCACTCAAATCCCTTGAGGTAATTTTGGTGAAACAAGAAAGTAAAAAAAATATACAGTATATGAAAAATAACTTTGAATATTTATCTTTAATTTAAACAAAGAATATATCAATTATAATTACAAAAAATTGAGGCATTGGATGTTGAGCGGCAGAACTCAACGCCGCGCTTTTTATATCAGAGCAAGAAAATGATAATATTAATTATTAAATATCCCGACTAGGTATCGAATTTAAACCGTCTAATTCACAATCACACACTATACCACTACACCACGACGGCCTCACAAATAAAATATTTAATGTAAATAAAAGATAGCCCAGATTTTATTCTCCGCCATCCTGAGAACAATGTACACTTTGAAACGTCCCAGTTTAGGAGCATTGTTTTGGCAACCAGGTCGTATGAAGACTACCATCATTTAGGAATAGGTGCTCTAGAAGCGTAGGCAAAGGGACTCAAAAGCAAGGCAAATTTTTTTTTAGAGTAATACCTAAACTAAAACTTTTAATTACTTTGTAATCACGCCTTTGTAATATCAGCTTATTTCCCTTTGAAGCAAACTTCTCTAATTAATACTCATACCTATGTATGTAGATGTAAGACACAATATATGTAAATTGATTTCGTATGTTCTAATATGCTGAAATCTAAGGAAATTAGTTCCGTGTGGCTACACTTGAGAGACGTCACTTCGAATGTCTTACCGGAAGCTGTACTGATATTATGTTAAATAAATAACAGAAAGAATGCTGCGTTGTTCACTTTTATACGTTCATGTTCACTTTTATATTTTTAATAATGAATTTAGATACCAAAATTATCAATCATTATTAAAAAAAATTTTCGAAAAAAATTTTTTAAATACCTACATATATATACTCGTATGTATACTATTCGTATACATACGAGTAAATGGTACATTTTCATGTTTGTTGGCTTTTGACAAGCCTGTTTATTTTTTATATGTAAGAACGTGGGAGCCTAGTGTTAGAACAATCAGCTCTCCAATTTCCACCGGCGGAACTCAACGCCGCGCTTTGCCCTGACACCAAAGCGAAGAGATGAAAATATTAATTTCCTCCAGTATTCCTTGTCCGAGTTTACCTTTGTATCTCTGAGCCATCACTGCCCTCAAATCGAAACATTAACAGCCATAACCTTTTTTGTATAATAATGCATAAAATATCGAAACATATAACAAACAAAGTTAATTTTAATAATCAAAATAATTATTTAAAAACAAACTAAGGAAAATTTGACTAAAAACTTCGAATACAAGCCAAAAATTGCAAAAATCAATTTCATAGTATCCAATTACTAGCAAAAAACAAAAATTTAAACGCTTAAACGATCAGTTTCAGTGAAAGTAGCGTAGAAGAATTTTAAAGTTTATTCACTTTTGAACTTGATTTAGATAGCTTTGTAATTGTGAGTTAAAGATTTATATCACCTTTACGCATTTTCTGTAAGGACGAAGTAAGAAGACGGTAGAGCTAAGACACTCCGTTCCCCATTTACTACATATTATTAGAGGCAGTTTTACGTACAACCTTACTGGGCTTGCCAGACAATTATTAAAAATCCATGTTTGGCATTTAAGTTTATTGCCTTAAGTAAAAAAATTAAAATAGCTATGGCTAAGGGATAAGCCGAAACAGATTAATCTCTATAGTACTTTTTTTGCTTCATACTGTATCCAGCGAAGTGAAAAAATAAAAATATTATATATTTTATAGTATAGTCGTTTTCATTAAAACATTTGTGTTCTCAGTAGTAATACTTTTTCATATAGACATATATTATTACTATTTTCATTAAACGCTAACATAACAAATTCACCTCTTGACCCTCTCGACTTACAACTGTTATTACATAAAACATCAATTTAGCACTTAAATGAAGTCCTCATTATTTGGAAGTAATTAAAATGTTTATATATATTACGTATAGAATAACATTTTCACGAAGTAAACCAAATATGTTTATTATTTACAACGTATAATAAGCTCTATATGAGTGAAGGTTGGAGTTTAAAACAGTAATTAATAATCAAAAGTACGAAGTTCTGAGAGGCTCTCAAAATGTATTCGTTTGACAAGTTATGAAATGTCAAACATTGTAACTTTACTAATAAGATCAGATGAAATTTTAATCATAAACATTATGATTGATACTTACAAAGTAAAAAAGTGGTTAATTCAGAAAAACATCCTTTTATTGTATTTAGTCACTATACTTCACTAAACCTATACTTATTTTTTTATTACACCATTATTATATATATTTTCAATAAACACGCAACTAACAGTTACGTATTCACATATACAATCCCGGTAGCAGCGTCACGTGCTGCTCTCTTCAAAGCTCTTCGCGGACTGAGCTTAAAGTATCCCGAACCGAGTCCGGCGCTTTACTTGTAACTTCCGACTTTTGAGTCGTTAAAGAAAACATAAGAGTCTTCAAGTCCATCTCAAAGTAAATATAGTTTGCTTTTTCCTTTTTTTATTACACGAAAGAAGCTTTTTGCCCAGCTTGAAAACTTTTTCATAGATTTTTCAATGACTTAATAGAAGAGCGGTCAGGACTTAAAGTAACCCTTTTCGTTATAAAATAGAAAGAAAAAATAAGTCACTGCACAGGTGTACGTACTCGTATATCGTAGCAGCCCGGACAGCCCTTCGCGTGCTTTACGTTATTGTTATATTACATAAAAAAAAATTAAAACGAAGGAACTTTAAGAGGTGCGTACTCCGCCTAAATGAGTAAAGTTAAGCAAAAATTATGTATGACTGATCTCCTAACGATAGCTCACAATAACCATTTTTATGTTCTTTTTTAAAACTTACAAAAATTTATTACGTGTTACGAGTTATTTACGTAAAATTTTTAAACATTGTACAATTGTTTACTAAATTAGATACGTTGTACACCTTATGTATCAGAGATTTAATATACAGAAATAGAGCCACCATCGCCGCACTTTCGAGACAATCTTTAAAAAATATGCATGTTTATATTGTCTCGTCAGTATCAAAACTATTGATAAAATTACCAATCATTTTATATAAAATCTTTCTATTTTATACCTTATACCATCTTCATGAATTTAAAATAAAATTTATAATGTAACAGTACGACAAGTTCTAACTACACCACAATCGAGTAAGGTCACCAGTTAATTCACAAAATGTTTTCTGTTGCAAAATCCTTAAACTTTTATTATTATGATAAACAAGTTTTCATTTACACTTTTACTAATAGCTTAGTGTCATGTCAGTCACGCTTTCCGGAAATATAGTTTATATTGTAATATAATTTTATATCTTTTTGTCCTCGTGTAGTAGCCAGCTTGTCCTGGACTATTAGGTTGAAATTTGTTTTGGTGTTTGGTAGTAAAAATAAATAAATCAAATTTGTGAGCTTAAATTTGATCCCCAGTGAACACAGAACTCGGCACGTGCACGGGTTACGAGAAATGTGCAAAATTTCATGCATGTAGACTAGATTTTGTAAGAATTATGAAGCGCTCCAAAGTATCTTGAAATGGTTCGTGTAAAATAGTCATTGCGCGTTTCCAGATTTAACTTACTAACGCGCTGGCGCGTGGAGGTGTCTTGTTAGCTAGCATAAATGACTGCTTGACAGACCATAGGGTAAAATTTTGCCACAAAACATATGGTAGAGACATTTAGTTAATTAAATAGGCAGATCAAAATAACCCCTTAAAAATAACTTACACTATCTATACTTATAATAAATCTGTAGATAAGTCGTTTCTGTACATTGAAAATATTTAAAAAAAAATTAGCCAGGGTGTTAAAGGATAATTAACAGAATCCATTTCCAACATTTTTGGAATTTTTGTCTGTTTGTCTGTTTGTCTGTTTGTCTGTTTATCTGTTTATCTGTTTGTCTGTTTGTCTGTTTATGTAAACACGTATCACGTAAAAAGTACACAATAAATTTAAGCAACTTTTATACATAAAAATTACAAATAAATCAAAGTAGCTTTTAGTGTTTATTTCATTGTAATCGCTTTACTCTATCAAAAGATATAAGTATTTAAGTTTTCAAGAAGTTAATATTTGAGATAATAAAAAATCGATACAAGTAACGCTATGTATTGACAAAAATAGTAGGTACTAACGAATCTTGATACTCTCTTTCATACACGTAACGCTGTCACTAATTGCGATGGGATCTTAAATAGATGGCGCTGTGCATAAAAAAAATAGTTTGGAAAGGTTACCGCTACACTCTATCAAAAAATAATGTACTTAAAGTTTTAAAGTAATATATATTTGAAAAAAAAAAAGAAACATACGCAATGATATCTATTGACTACATATGATAATGAATGTTGATGACGCATAAAACATATTGTTGAGTTATTATTTGATAAACGTTAATTACGTCGTGTAAGTGTAATCTATACTTATAATAAATTTAACATAAACATAGTAATATTTTTCTAACAATGTTCGAATGGTTACAGTTCAATTGTAAGTCCAAAAGAATGACTTTAGAAACGTCTTATTTATTTGACTGTTGGTAAATTTACGTATTTTTAAACTACAATTGTTCATAGTACTAAGTACAAAGTAAACTAAATTGAATTGTTGGTGAAGATTACCTTCGTAACAGTCTAGCTTAATTCGTAATTATTTAACACAGTGATAAAGAATGACTTAATATTCAAAGAAATATTTTGAATAGGTTCTTCAGTCCGTTCGTTCGTTTATGTTATTAATATTTTTTTAAGAAACTTATAAAATAATTAACTTTTGGGAGCAACCTATAAAAAATTGTGTCTCAAGAAAAAAATGCTCTGACACTGTTTATAAAAATATCCCGCAGTATTATTTCATAACTTACAAGCGACACGTACCGACATTGCACTATTGCACCTGTATGTTGTATGTATGTATGTGCCAAGGGTATTTTAGGGTACATACCTCAAAATTCTTATATGATAACTTTGTTGTGTGTCCGTCTGTCCGTCTGTCAAGACTATTTTGTACAAGATCGGTTAAAGGTTAAATACCTCAATGTTCAAGTCTATATTCCCTTAGAGCACAAAAAATCTATCTTCTAAATCATCGCAATCAAATGACGATGAAATATGAGGGTTTATGCTTCGTTTTGTGTCGCATTTTCTATCATAACTATAAGGTACTTCCCGTTGATATACAATTACGAAATTTGTTAAGAAGTTAAAATTTACGGCACGTATAAAGGAAAATTCCAAAATTATTTTTCAAAAATGTAATACTTATTGTATATGTGTCACAGAAAAGAACCATTAGGTACAAATTTTAATCTGTACTTAATTTGATACAAAATGACAACTTAATTAGTTATTCTTTTGGTGTATCTCCATTCATGAAACTGGTACGAAAACTCTCGGGGCATGAGTACGACTTGAACTTGCCCGAAAATGTTGATTATTTTATAGATTATAGAAAAATGCCTAAAACGTGCTTTCTATATATATTCTGTATACCAGTTATATATTTAACTAATAATATATGTTACTAATTTAAAAACTGTGTGTACAGGAGCTAATATAAGTTATTTTACAAAGAATATCGTGAGTACTTATCCATATCAATTAATTAATAATTAAGGCTGTTTGTAATGTTTATATTTCTTAAATGAATAATCATGTAATTCAAGCGGGCAAAGCCGCGAGCAGGCCGCTAGTAAATAATAATAATCTTTGTATCATAATGTCAAGTAAGTATTTTAAAAGGCAGAAAATCTGAATATATCCATGCATATGGTGCCAGCTCATACAAAGTTTTCGGCTAATAAATCTCCCCACAAAGCTAGATTTGAGTTTAAACACGCTTTGTTATATATGACGCGATGATTACAAGTTATATAATTAAATTGTTTTATTATTTTTATTTAGCTTCACCCTGTATATCGCGTATATCAGGTAAGGAGAGAAAGAACCTAGTAATTCATTCCCCCGAACAGGTATAGAACCCACAACCGTCACGTCATAGTTACACGCTTGTGGCCCTGTGCCACGACGATTACAATTAATTATTAATTGATATTAATACTCAAAATGATAATAAAATTGCTATAAATATAAATCAAGCCGGATGATATTTGTAATACATTTTGATTTGTAATGTAATACATGTATATGCAAATGCTTAATGTTTAACCAAAGTGGTCTACGCAACTTACAGTTTTTAAATTCATAGAAATTTAACGTATTCTCTTTACCTATAGTATAAAATTCAAGATGTACTTGATGATAAAGTAAAAGATAAAAAAACCGGTAAAGCGAGTCGGACTCGACCACCGAGTGTTCTGCACTAATTTAAGGATTGTAGGTCAACGGGAGTACAAATTATAATAATAAATTTAATTTTGTAATTTAAAAAATGCAGTGAAAAATTATTGTATTTACTCGTATCTTATTTTATTATTTTATTGCGTCTGCTCAGAAATAAATAATTCAATATATTATATTATATTCTAATTTCAGCTAAATATATCCACGCGATCTCGAGATAAATGATATCGACGGAAAAAAGAGAGATCCTGTAAGTGTTCCTTTATGACCTTTTGAGGTACGAAACTCTAAAAAAGTAACCTTGCATGTTGAAATACCACCAAAGTCGCCTCTTACATAGTAAAATATAAATTGTTAAAATATTTTCAAACGGCCGTAGCAAATTGTGTTAGTAATTACTGCCATAAATGACAGTAAAGGTGTCAGTGAAGGGCGTATCTAAACGCGTTATTGTACAAAATTGTTAAAAGTGTTTGTGTAAAAAGCCACGACAACTTTTAAAATAAGTTGAATATTTATTACGAATAGAAAAATAATATTAAAATAAAAGGAGTATATATATAAATATTCGCAAGTTATCGAAAATAGACGGAAAATAGAGATTTCTGTCTGTCTACTAGAGGTGCCAGCCCTTAAAAAGGCTCTGGTCTCAATCACCTCAAATCGGTAAAGGGTGAACCAGATTATACTTTCACTTATAATAAGTTTTCGTTTTCTCGTAAAGACATTTACTGCCATGTTCCACCGTTGTAGTATCATTAACTATAGGTTACCCTATCAACCTCAATAAACCGTAAAGTTATATAGGAACCAAAAATATGACGTCATATGTCAATTAGGGTTGCGGTTACACCCCTCGTACCCTCAACGGTGAAGAGATGCGCAAAATAAAAAAAATTATAAGCATCAAGCTTTATATCCAGCCGGGGCCGTCGTGACACAGTGGCACAAGCGTGTGACTATAAACGCGATGGTTATGGGTTCAATTAAACTCAATGAATGAAAATCAAAAAGTGGGAAACAGAGTGCCTTAACACTAGCATTCCTTTGCCTGCCTTGTTTTATGTGGGACACAGTGTGAAGGTAAAGAAATAATAACACTACAATAGCAAAATATTAATAACTCTACCGATAGATGTAACGTCAATACTAGTAGGTCAGAACTCGATCAAGAATCAATCTCACTATTAATCTCAACCCAACTACATCTACTATTGAGATTGTAGGAAATGAAGTCGTGGTTTACATAAATTTACTTCACATCAGAGTTTTTTTCAATTCAATTTATAAATAATATGCCTATGTATTTGTATTTAGATATTGTATCTATAGCGGAATAGGCAGAAGGAACTCAGTGTTAAAACACTCCGTTCATTACTTTCCGCACAATTCAAGGCGTTGGATAT
>JAATLQ010005017.1:586-24717 GCA_013421005.1 Heliconius erato x Heliconius himera | reverse complement strand
AATGCAAAATTTGAATGAAATTGAAACGTTACTCATTTGTTGAAATTAAAAAATATTTAAAAAAATGTTATTCAACAGTTTTGACTTAAAAAAAAATATTGTGCGTTATAAGTAAGTGTATATTTTGCAAAGGTAAGTTATTTTTTATATTACATAAGTAAACATATTAGAAAATCATACTTTTATGTGTGTTCCACATACGGTACGTTGAGCTTTAGTGTGCGTTCTAACTTATACGTACTTACGATAACTTTCCTTATAAATATTATGATTTTTTTAGTTAATGGCGAAGAAGATTACATGATTAAAATATTAAGGGTTTCTAGGCTATTCCTTCTGGGTGTGAGGTCGGACAAGATTTTTATGATGCTGAATGTGATGATGACATCGAAAGATTACCCAAAACCTCCGCAGTGATCTCCCGTCAACGATCTCGATGATTTTATTTTTTTTAGATATATCAGACCCTCAGCCTAGTACATCAGAGACAACTACAGGTACTATTACCCAATCTCGGGCACCTAGACGATCATCGACTATGAGTAACACAATTGGTCTAGAATGAATCTAGAATCCCTGGCTCTGTAACTAACCTAAAGAAAAATAAGAAGATTTAATTGGATTTAAGAAGATGATTCATCTGATGAGGTTGGAAATAAAAGACAGAAACCAAATATATCAATCCTACCTCCTCGTGATATCAGACTTGATGGGTTTGAGTATTTTCCTGTATGGAATCAAAAAAGACAACGGTCCAAATATCCTGGATGCAAAACTAACTTTGCCTCGATAAATCTAATGATTGCTTTTGATCTTTCGATCAATGAGTAGATTTATGAAATAAGTTATAAGTATGATTTCTAAATATATAAAATAATAAAATATATAGTGATAGTCATTTCTTTTAAATGGGAATTGTACAGTAGAGACGGAAGATACGAAATACGAAGATACGAGAGACGAGATTGATGTGGAAAGGCGTATTGCTGCCGGTGACAAGGTTAACGGAGCCTTAGCTTCATTGGTGAGACGGCGAAACGTCAGCACAGCTGCGCGTTTGGTCGTAGATAATGCAGTGTTGGTACCGACTCTGTTATACGGCAGCGAAACGTGGGTATTACAGAAGAAGATTGAAGGAAAGATAAATGCCGTGGAGATGCGATATCTTCGCAGAATATGCGAAGTCAGCTTATCTGTTCGAATCCGCGATGAAGAGATACACCGAAATAGCAGGTTCTAGCGAGGATGTCACGTCAAGAATGAAGAAGAACGTGCTCAGCTGGTATGAGCACGTCGAATGAATGAGTGATGAAAGAATGGTAAAAAATATTTATGATGGAAAAGTGAGTAGTAAGAGAGGTAGGGGGAGACCTCTGTTGACCTTCGAAAACACAATATCGAAGATTTCGAAGGAAAGTCACGTAAAAAGCATGAGGACCCCCGGAATGCATGTATGAAGAGGTTGATGGCAGTGGACTAGGCGAAAGAGGTGTGAAGAGACCGTAGAGTTTGGCGCTGTTCTCTCTGACTACCCCGCTAGGAATAACGTGTGAAGCTAAGTTAAGTTAAGTACACAAGAAACAATTTCCAAGGTGATTCAATATGTACTAGTTCAATACCAGAAAAGTAAAGTTAAAGCTCAGTGTTCCATATGTGGAACTGAAATAAAAAGTTATTTTTTCAGTAAAATATGGTTTTATTTTTATTTTTATAAGTTTTCCCTATCTTCTGATCACTTATTGTAACCTATATATTTTTTTCACGCACGAAAAAAAAATTGAGCCTTGTAGGGTTAAATGCTAACATTGTAAGCTAATATCTAGTTTCTAAAAATCAGGAAAAGCAGCAAAACTAATACCAATATAATAATTTATACATTTCCCCATATTCCACTCAAATGTCACAAATACTGTACACCGAAACGGTCGCGGAACTCAACGCCGTGACTTATGTTGTCTTGTCCGTCTATGCCACGATGGCCTCAATTTGTTTTTAACTTTGTATATGTATTTTTTAATAAAAAAAAATAATAATAAATCAGCTTCACGCTGTATCCCGCACACAGCAGGGTATGCAGAGGGAACCTAGTGTTAAGACACTTTGTTCCCCACTTTCTGCCGTATTTTGAAGGCATGGCGTGTTGAGTGGCAGAACTCAACGCCGCGCTTAACCTCGACACCAGAGCAAAGAAATATACATTTTAAGTAAATATTTCATCTCCACGAGTGGGGATCGAACCCACAACCAGTCGGTTTTACAGTCACACCTCGTGCCACAGCGCTACTGGCCTCAATAGTATTTTTTAATATATTTTTAAATATTGTGTTGTAAAGTCATAGGTCAGTTATATAGAGAAGGTTTGTAGTTATTACCTACACTTGGGACGTCTTTGAATAGTAGTTCATAAAAAGAAATTGTTATGTATCCATTTCCAGTAAATTGGAAAGGGATTTTTTAGATAAAACGAAGTTGTTGATTCGTGTACTAAGAGGATTTTAAATACATTAAAAATACATTATCATATAATATTTATATATTTTTATATATTACTCCCGCAAAATTATCCCTGACACCACACCGAATAAATTAAAATATAGAATATTTTACATTTGCATGAGTGGGAATAGAACCCACAACTTGTCGTGTTAACAGTCAAACGCTTGTGGTCCTGCGCCACGAATGGCTTCAATAATTATAATTTACATATTAAAAATCGTATAATATAACATTTACTATTTAAAAAAAAATAAGAAAACCATAACTTTTATTTTCTTACTTATTTAGAAAACGTATAAAAATTTTCCCCAAGTGTGATTTAGTTTTATTAATATGTAGGAGTTAGCCGTGTCTATTTGAATGGAGGCCACGGCCTAATAATGCGATCTACCCAAAGGCAAAGAATTCTTCATTCCTATCTTTATTTCGCTAAATATATATGTTTAATATTAATCTACTTTATTTTTTGTTAGTAGCTTTGTGTTCAACCACTCAATACGCATTGCCTCTCGAATTCGGCGGAGAGCGATGAACGAAAGTGTCTTAATGGGAACGGAGTGTCTTACCATTAGGTTCCCAGGTTCCCTCTGCCTACTCTGCTATGAGTGGGATACAACGTAACGCTAAAAAATGTATCTGTTTCTATTCTAGGTTTAGTTTAAATAAAATTTTATTTTCAGGTAACGTAGAAAAAATATCTGTTAATCATATTAAAATTGAAATACTTCACGAGTATTTGTTTCTTTTTTTCTATGATATTTGAAACTATTAATTGACGCGAGAATGATTTTGATGAGAGGCCGGTCGTGGCGCAGCGGCACAAAGTGTGACTGTAAAACCGACTGGTTGTGGGTACGATCCTCACTCGAGGAGATTAAATGTTTGCTTAAATTTATATTTCCATTTCTTCGCTCTGGTGTCGATGACAAGCGCGGCGTCGAGTTCTGCCACTCAACACGCAATGCCTCCAGAATACGTCAGAAAGTGGGGAACGGATTGTCTTAACACTGGGTTCCCTCTGCCTACCCTGCAGCGTGCGGGATACAGCGTGAAGCAGATATTTTAGTTTTTAGAATGATTTTCATTCTGTGTCGTTCATTAAGTGCATTCTGATTTTGGCAAACTAATAAATGATGAATAAATGTTCAAAAATCATAGTAATTTATGTTTTTTATTTACTTTTTTTAGTTACCAACATCAACATCATATAAAGTTTTAAAACTTACCAAAGTAGCAACTTTAATCTTAATCTTTAGATTTTTTTTCGATTTTTAACATAAATAAAAAACAGTACATCCGAAAGGTACTTAATATTTGAACGTAGCGAAGCTTCTAAACAGCTATTATCTTTTCATTAAGACCGAACGACGGACCGAAACGAGCCATCATCTCAAAATAGGATAGATAAGCGATGTTCCACAGCCTTATTTATACTGGAAGGGTAATATATGTTTTTATCTACATATATAAAACCTGTATAGTGCGTATGTTTATGCCATATTGGATGATAATATTGATATAACCTACTACTACTTGTAGGTTTACCTACTCTAATCGGTATACGCCATTCTGCGCCAGTCGTGGCGTGGCTTGGCGTGCCACTGTAAACGCGACAGGATTGGGGTTCTCTTTCCACTCAGGAAATTAAAATCATTAAATATTAAATATTTTCATAGAGAAAACGCGAAAGTGAATTGAAGTGTCTTAATGAAGATGGAGTGCCTTAAAATTAGGTTCCTGGGTTCCTTCTACTTACTTCTTTGTAAAACTACCAGAAATAGATGATATTTTAATAGCTAAATGAATTATATTTTTGTAATGCCATTATCTTAATTATAACAAGTTAGGACAACCAGTAGGTTAGGACAAGTTCAAATTTCCTATGCTGCGGTTCTTTAACTGTGAAAATTCTTGTACCACATCCTGTCGTTGAGCAGAGAAATATATGATCAGACAAAACGACATTTACAATGATTTGAATAAATAATAAATTTAATTTCAAATGAATGTTATCGCAGCAAAGTAAATAACGATCTAAAAATCAGCTTCACGCTGTATCCCTCATACATCAGGGTAGGCAGAGGGAACGTAATGTTAAGACACTCGGTTCCGAATTTTCCACTAAATTCTGGAAGCATTACGTGTTGAGTGACAGAACTCAACACCGCGCTTTACCACCACAGCGAAGAAAAAAATATGTTAATTTTAAATAAATATTTAATTACCTCGAGTGGGGATAGAACCCACAATCAGTCGCATTTACAGTCACACACCTGCGCCACGACTGGCATCAAATAACGATCTAAATGATATATTCTAAACTAATTTTCTATTAAAACAATAGAAATATAATCATCTACTATACTTTTTAATGAAAAAATAGAAGTTTAGATGTTATAACGAGATTATATTCTCCACGTCATTCAAACTTAACCAGATAGCAATTAAACAAATTAGTTTGTACCCCACATCCAAATAGACTTTACACTGGCGAGATGCGAGTGAGCTTTCAAATTTGTTCAACTTACTTGTATGTATTACATTAGATATGCCTTTTTACAATACATTAGGGTAATTAAAAAAAACAACTTGAAATATTATATGAAGGGTTTTGTTAAAAATGTTTGTGGAGCTTCGCGCTGTATCCCGCATAAAGCAGAGTAGGCAGAGGAAACCTAATGTTAAGATGCTTCACTTTCTGCTGATTTAATTTTTCTATGATAAAAATATTTTTTGTCTTTAAATATGTTCCGATTACTTTTTTTCTAAAATAAAAATTAAATTAAATCAGCTTCACGCTGTATCCCGCACACAGCAGGGTAGGCAGAGGGAACCTAGTGTTAACACACTCCGCCCCCCCTTTCTGCCGAATTCTGGAGGCATTGCGTGACACAGACAGAAACAGATAAATTTAAGTTAATATTTCATCTCCTCGAGTGGAGATCGAACCCACAACCAGTCGGTTTTATAGTCACACTTCGTGCCGCTGCGCCACGACTAGCCTTTTTTAATAAACATACTAGAATATATTAAATGAATTTGTTGAAACTAGATATTAGATAAACTAGTTGATTTATAATTTGAGACCACAAAGAGAGACTGTAAAAGCTACTGATTGTGGGTGCGATCCCCACTTAAGGAAATATTTCGTTCTGGTGTCTAGGCAAAGCGCGGCGTTGAGTTTCGCCACTCAAAATGCAATGCCTCCAGAATTAGGCGGAAAGTGGGGAACGGATTGTCTTAACACTAGGTTCCCTCTGCTTATCCCGCTGTGGACGGGATCCAGCGTGAAGCTGTTTTAATTTTATTTAGTTGATTTATAAAGCAAATACATATACACCCCGGTTGTACTAGAATAATAAGATCTGTAGCGCTACGAGATGCTACGACTTGTATTGCTACGACACTCTTATGTGCTACACGCCAGAGTAATTACTAATTGCCACTTCTATTTAACATAATATTTTCTATTACTTATAAATTATATCTTTTTTTGTAATTTAAAAAGAAATTAGAAATAAATTATGTTAATTATATCATAGTAGGTCAACGGATATTACTTATAAATATTGATTTTTTTTAAATTTAAGCAAGACTACACTTTAATTTATGAAATACAAATTTGATATAGTTTTTTGCCCAGATATACCTATAGTGTATTTATATATATTTTTTAGCTTCACGCTGTATCACGCACACAGCAAGACAGGCAAAGGGAACCTAGTGTAAAGACACTAGGCCGCCTAGAAACCTAGTGTTCTAAAAACCTAGTGTTGAGAAACTCCGTTCCGCGTTCCGCTCAACTTTTCAGACATCGATCGGTGAAGTGAAATTGGAAGTGGGAATCGAACCCACAGCCGTGGCGTATACAGCCACACACTTGTGCCCCTACACCACGACGGCCTCAACACTGAAGATGCTTAAATAAAAAGAACAGATCTAAATCGGTACAACACCAGCCGCACCCAGTACCTACTGCGTTTGTTAAAAAAATTTCAATATATAAAATATATTTCCCTCATCCAATTAAGGCGAATATGCAAATATACATACGGGTAGCCCAATTTTAAATTGACCCGAAGCGATACATGAATTTTCAACAGGATAAGCTAATTATCGTAACTATTTAATTACAATTTTTATCACATTATATTAACAAGTATTTTGTTTCATATCAAATAATCAAGCTCATGCAATAAATAATCCACTTTATTAATAAAAAAATAATTAGCTTCACGCTGTATCCCGCACACAGCAGGGTAGACAGAAGGAACCTAGTGTTAAGACACTCCGTTCCCCACTTTCTGCCGAATTCTGGAAACATTGCGTGTTCGACTGGCAGAACTCGACACCAGACGCGCTTAACCTCGACACCAGAGCGAAGAAATATAAGTTTTAGTCAATATTTCATCTCCTCGAGTGGGGATCGAACCCACAACTAGTCGGTTTTACAGTCACACTTTGTGCCGCTGCGCCACGAATGGCCTCCACTATACAATATTTAAAAAAATCTTTGTATGAGTAACGGAAAATATTTTGGGGAACGGAGTGTCTTAATAATATTTCCCTCTGCCTACCCTTCTGTGTACGAGATACAGCGTGAAGCTGACGTGATTTTTCCTTTATATAAAAATATTCAAAATAAAGCATTGATTTGTTCAAAAATTCTATATATACCTAGTACCTAAAAGGTAGATTCACTAAAATCTATATCTGAATTCTAAGATTCAACATAGCTTTTAGGTGGTAAGTTAAATTTAACTTGCTGGATACGTGTCAGCTGGTCGCCAAAAGTTCTGAATGAAGTGGATTTATTTGGGCTCAAAAGTATGCTAACTCAACCTAAAGTGATACCTTATAGAACTTACTTGAAGTTTTAGTTACTGAAAACGTGTACATTTATATATTTCAACTGGTTTATTTGTCATTTTACCTTTAGACGTTGGTTACTACAGTTCTAGATATATTAAATATAGTGTTATGACACTCCGTTCTCCATTCTTTTGCTATTTCGAAATATTTCACACGTAGAGCTAAAATGGAATTGTATGTGGACGTTATACGACTCGATCACGAAAATTAAAGAGTGAGTGCTTCTTGCTGTACGCCCACAGTAGGGTTAGCAGAGATAACCAAGTGTTAAGACCCTCTGTTTACTTTCGGCCGAATTCTGGAGATACTGCTTGTTGAGTGGACAACAACACCAGGCTTGCCTCATTACCAAAGCGAGAAAATTAAAATTTTAAATATTTTGCTTCATCGAATGGAAATTGAACCCACAACACATCGCGTTTTTAGTCACACGCTTATGCCCCTGCACCACGAGTGGAATCATGAGTGAAGAGTGTGCAGTCTTATATTTATTTATAAACATATAAAAAAGTAACGAAGCTGGACTCGATTCCGCGCCCCTTGGTAACGGTCCAAGCGCTCTAACTAATTAAGCCATATCAAATTATTTAAATTTTTTATACACCTGTTGCAGTTTTATTTTTATATTAGCATCTATCTCTATAGGGTGATTTATACAATTTTATTCAACCAAAAAAAAATTCTAATAAAAATATATATTTTTTATAAAATGTTATTTAATAAATATAAGATCAAATTTTAAAGATCGTTAAAACAATCACATCCTAAAGATTTGAGAATATTTATAAATGTATAAAAATTGTAACTCAGCGGGGCTCGAACCCGCGAAGCCGCGCGTGTGATAACATTTTAAAATATGTTAATTTAGTTAATTCAAATATTCTCTCAAGTGGTATTTCTATACATAAACATGCTTAACCTGACATACTTAGGCGTCACCAAATTTTAAAAATATATTTGAAAATTTTTTTTTAGCTTTACGCTGTATCCCGCATACACCAGGACAACCGTCAAGTACAATCACACGCTTTTTCGCCACGACGGACGGCCTCGAAAACGAAATATTAATAAATATAAAACTAAAAAAAATTAGAGCTCTCTGTTGAGTTCTGCCACTCAACACGCAATGCCTCCAGAATTCGGCAGTAAGTGGCGGACGGAGTGTCTTAACACTAGGTTCCCTCTGCCTACCCTGCTGTGTGCGGGATACAGCGTGAAGCTGATTTTTTTTTTTTAAATTATAATAATAACTAATTCATTTTAAACTTGAAAACATATCTACAGTTCAAAACAACAATCACATTATAAAACATTCACAGTAAACACGGCAAGTTTAAACTAGTTTAACGTTAAGTGTCTCGTTAAGTAAATTGAATAAAATTGTAAGAACAGTGTAATGTGTACAGAGCTAACACTCCACAGCGCGACATGTGTTACTCTCGCAATAATGATACACGACAACGTTATTATAAACATAATTCTATTTTACTTCGGACTGGTACGACTCTAATGATTTTTCCACTAGATTTGAAATGTTGTATTTTTCTTCACGGTGTATCCCGCACAAAGCGTGGTAGGAAGATGAAATAATTTCTTTTCCTCAATGGAAATCGAACCCACAGCCTATCGTGTTTACAGTCACACGCTTGTGCACCTGCGTCACGACTGGTCTCACTTATATTTAATGTTTTTGTAACATTTTTTTTATAAATTAAGCCAGTTTATTTATAAACACTAATTTAATTGTGTGAGTTGAAGTATAAGTTAAAGTATTACATTGATTCATTTCAGTCAGAAAAGTCAGTGAGGTCAGTCGTGGTCTTCTATCTGGTGTCAAGGCAAGCAATTCCTCCAGAATTCGGCGGAAAGTGGGGAGCGGAGTGTCTTAACAATAGGTTCTACATTCTACATGCGGGATGCAGCTCGAAACTGAAGATAAAAAAGAATAAAAACTCACATTTCACTAATTGCCATATAATATCTTTATTGGAAACAAAATATCAAAGAACTATGTAATTTATTTTTAAAAATATATAACATTTCTTATCCTAAATGTAAACAACAATCAAAAATATAATACAAAACATAAATTTTTGATGATATACTTAAACATAAAATACTAAGCCCTTATTTAATTTCACATCAAAAACATCTACATAATCCCAAACGTCTTCGTAACGAAGCATCTTTAAAAAGCCAGTCAATACCCAAAGACCTATACAAACAAAAATATCTTACACACGAGTAGGTATAGTAGGTATAACGCACGTCGTACACTTAATAGGGTAGGGTAGGGACTTCCCAAGGCACTGGTTAAAACTCCCATAGCCGAAGCTTTGATTGAATCGTACAAAGCGTTCCACCTTTGCGCCCATGTTTGCCCGGCGTCTCGTTAAATCAACTAAAGAACGTACGGCGGGAGTGCGAAATATCTGGAAACGACAGCTTGGTATCGGGAAAGTATATACATGGCTGTAGTTTCCTGGATATGGGTTTGGTTTTTCTAATAGAAATGGATTTTTTTTAATAGTAATGCCTTTTGTTTATTAGTGAATTTTATTAATTGTAAGTTATATTTTTTCAGAGTAGGCAGAATGTTTTAAAACTGGGTTCCTCTAGTGTTAAAACATTCCGTTCCACACTTTCTGCCGCTTTTTAAGGTATTGCGTGTTGAGTAGCGGAACTCAACACCGCAATTGACCTTGACACCAGAGCGAAGAAATTAAAAAAATAAATATTTAAATTCCTAGAATGGGAATCATACCCACAACGTGTCGCGAGTGTCGAAGTTAACCTCTAACAGTACTCAATTGAAAATAATGAAACGTCTCTAACATAATCACAGGAAGTGACGTCATTACGTCGGTAATTTCACATCCAGCGCCTCTACGGCCGGGTTTGTTAGGGAGACAGCAAACAATTAGCCCGTGCTCGGCACCGAGGTGACTCGATCAACATCGCCTTTGGCTAACTGATGAAGGATTACTCCATTTTTAGTCTAGTTCTAATTGCTTTGGTTGGTTTTTTTTTGTTTTGGTTATATTTGTATTTAAAATAAGTATGTTACAGAAATAACATACATAGGCCAGTCGTGGCGCAGCGGCACGAAGTGTGACTGTAAAACCGACTGGTTGTGGGTTCGATCCCCACTCGAGAAGATGAAATATTTACTTAAATTTATATTTCCATTTCTTCGCTTTGGTGTCGATGTTAAGCGTGGTGTTGAATTCTGCTACTCAACACGCAATGCCTCCAGAATTCGGCAGAAAGTGGGGAATGGAGTGTCTTAACACTAGGTTCCCTCTGCCTACCCTGCTGTGTGCGTAATACAGCGTGAAGCTGATTTTATTTTTTTATGTTATTTATACAGGCTTAAACGTGCGTGCCTTAACTCAGTTGTGGTTGTATCAGTTTGTTAAAATAACATTTGAATTAATAATTATTGGGATCTATACAAAAAATACATTCATTCATGATAATTGATATTTTTATCATGTTTCATACATAATGTATTTTTTTTTATTTTAATTGAGAGAAAAAAATAATAAAATAATCTAAAAATCGTGAAAGCAATCACAAATCCGAAGGAGTTATGAAAAAATATCAGTTTAGTGGGAATTAGATTCATCCAGCCAAGCTTTATATCAATTTTAGGATTGTAGGTCAACGGAGAGTACCTATGACTTATAAAAGTTGACTAACTTCATTTTACGGGCATATGCATTCATTTTGTATGAAATGAACTGCAAATATAAATTTGTAATATTTTTTTTCTATGAATTACCTAAAGATTTTTTTTTGTGCTCATATTGTAAGATCTCACTTCGTGCCATTTCATAATTGTAGGTCCACGAGAACTGTTCTATAGATTTAATTATGCGGCAAATTTCATACAAAATGGAACAAAGTCAATGCATAAATGCTCGTATCTTTTGATTGCGTTGAATTAAACTTCTAAAGCTTTTTCAAGCTCGATAACTCAACGCGATCTTGAGTCTTGACCGACAAACAGACGTACAACAAAGTGATTCTGTAATAGTTCTTTTTTATCTTTTGAAATACGAAACCCTAGAAACAAGGCGACTCAACGTTAATATAAGCATCTTCAGCTCCACTAGCACCTGGTAGAATGTTAAAAAATAACTACGAAAAATGTTCTTCTTCCGCACCAACTGTTTTCGATTATAGTTAAGAAGTTTTAAGTCGTTATACCGCAACGCCATCTAATGGCATATATAACAAAAAGTTTGAGAACGTGCGAGTTCCCCAGATATATATTTTTTGCGTAATTAGTATTCATCTAGTATTTTCTTAAAATTACATTACAACAACAACAACTTATAATAGCTTCAAGCTGTATACCGCATTTAGCACGGTCTCAATACGGCTCGGCTCGATCTCGAGACCGTCGTAGAAGAAATTCCAAAGTTTAAATAATTTATTTATTTCGATATTTACGTTCTTAAGTTATTAGTAGTTGAGGCCAGTCGTGGCGCAGTCGCACAAAGTGTGACTGTAAAGCCGACTGGCTGTGGATTGGATCCCTACTCGAGGATATGAAATATTTGCTTAAATGTATTTCCATTTCCATTTCTTCGCTCTGGTGTCGAGGACAAGCGCGGCGTTCAGTTTTGCCACTCAACACGCAATCTCCTCCAGAATTCTGCAGAAAGTGAGGAACGGAGTGTCTTAATATTAGGTTCCCTCTGCTTACCCTGCAGTGTGCGGGATACAGCGTGAAGCTGATTTTTATTTATTTAAGTTATTAGTACTTACCAATAAGTGTTACAATTGCCGCAGAAACCATATTGTTTCCTGAAATAAAAATAATAAAATATTAGAGACAACATTATAAGTTAATATTTTATTATAATAAATCGTAAAATTTGATTTCTAATAACTAAAAAGTCTAGGCCCATACGAAATTTTCCTTAAACTATCTGTTATAAAGTGGAGAAACGTAAAAAACTATAATAAATATTATTTTAATTAATAGGAATTTTAGATATTTTATAATAAAGTTAAAATTTTCTATTTTTATTCAGAATAGTACATTTAGTACAATTTTTTATTAACAATACAATGTAGTTCAGTGGAGTATTAAAATAAATAATTATGAAATATAAACAAAAACCGACTTTAAAACTTGTTGTGAGTTTGAACCCCATTCGAGGAGATGAAATATTTATTTAAATTTATATTTCCCTTTTTCTTCGCTCTGGTGTCGAGACAAAGCGCGGCGTTGAGTTCTGCCACTTAACACGCAATGCCTCCAGAATTCGGCAGAAAGTAGTGTCTTAACACTAGGTTCCCTCTGCCTACCCTGTTGCATACGGGATGCAGCGTGAAGCTGATTTTTCTATTAAAAAAATACAACAATATATTTTATCAATTTACCAAAGCAAATTCAAACGCTAAAAGTCATTGACGACAAATGAATCAAACATTCAAAATTGAAAATAAATCATATTATTATTATTTAAATCTAATAGCCAGTCGTGGCGCAGGAGCGAGCACAAAGTGTTACTGTAAAAGCGACTGGCTATGAGTTCGATCCCCAATCTAGGAAACGAAATATTTATTTAAATTCATATTTCCATTTCTTTACTCCGATGTCTTGGCAAAGCGCAGCGTTGAGTTCCGCCACTCAACACGCAATCCCTCCAGAATTCGGCGGAAAATGGGAAACGAAGTGTCTTAACACTTGGTCCCCTCTGCCTACCCTGCTGTGTGTAGGATACAGCGTGAAGCTGATTAAAATTTTCCTTAAAAATATATTTTTTTTATATTAAATATTTACTACTATTAATAACATTCATAAAATAAATCTAAATAAATAAATTTTAAACTTATTTATTAAATAAATCATATTATTATTCACCAAATCCAATAAAGCCGGACCAAGCATAAAACAGTGCCAGTCGTATTTTATATAGAGCAATTAAATACTGTTAAATGAATTCTCCTCTAAACGCCGGCCCAATAAAAGTCTGAGTAAATTTCGAAATGTAAAGCAATAGAAGATATAATTACGAGAAACGCTTTAACGAACTTGACTTCAATACTCTTTTAAATATAAGCCCGAAGACTAGTAATTTTCAATCAAAAAAATTGTATTTTGTTTTAGAAATGGCCAAATTGATATTTTATTGTAATATAGTTTTGTGGAGATATAAATTAGAAGTAAATTTTCTTTTGAAAATTAAAAATATAACGTTTATGTTTAAAATATGATATATATATTATGTACTAGTAATATGAATAATGTAATAATTTTATATCAGCTATTTGTTTATAAGTGAAAATCACATTAAAAATAAAACAGCTTAAAGACATTTGAACTTCACATAAACTTATTATATCACTAGCGGCTCGCCCACGGCTTCGCCCGCTTAAAATACATGATTATTGATTTAATAAGCAGAATTGATTGACAACTATAATGACTTCTAATATGATTTGTTTACGACATTATCGTCAAAGAATTTTTGATTGTTTTAAATAAAAAAATACGACCATTGTTGATATTTGATATTTATAAAATATACATAAAGCTAATTATTTATTACACGTATATATTTTTGTTACTTTATTTTCTTTTTACCTATATAATATACTCTGTTAAATGTGCTGATGTCAGTGAATAATTTAATTTACTCATTCAGAAACAGCTTTAAATGTTAAATTATTGATTTGAAGGATTCATAATACTCTTTGTAAAATAACTGTAATAGTTGCATATTAACCTGTAATAGTTGCATATTATCCTGTACAGTTTTTAAATTATTTACATATATTATATGAACGAACCAACCAAAAAATCTTTGTATTTACTTGATATTTCTTTCAAGATCGTTCTTTATCTCTGTGTTGAATTAATTACGACATCTTTCAAATGACGATAACTTTTTTTTTAATGAACCGATTTTGATGAACTAAACTTTAGTAGTTAAGTTGAGTTAAAACAAAGCAATTGATGATCGTCAAGTAAATCGGTTCAGTAATCGGTTCAGTAATCGGTTCAAGTAAATCGGTTCACTTTCAGAGAAAAATGCGGACAAAAATATGTCGACAGACAGACAGACGGACAGACAAGAAATTAAAAAAAAATCTTTTTGCTTTCTATTATTCTTTTTAAGTGTTCCTCTATCCATTTCAGTCATAATTACTAAATGTACAGACAAAATATTTTTACTGTCTTATTATATATAGAGATAGAGATAATAATTTCAAGAAATAAAATTTAAAAAATCTATCCTTTTATGGTTTTTAAATAAAATTCGTAAACGATAAATTGGTTGAGGCCACTCGTGGTGCAGGGGCACAAAGTGTGACTGTAAAGTCGACTGTTTGTGGGATCGATCCGCACTCGAGGAAATGAAATATATGTTTACATTTATATTTTCATTTCTTCGCTCTGGTACCGAGGTAGAGCGCGGCGCTGAGTTCCGCCTCTCAACACGCAATGCCGCCAGAACTCGGCGGAAATCGGGGAACGGAGTGTCTTAACACTAGTTTCCCTCTGCGTACCCTGCTGTGTGCGGGATACAGCGTGAAGCTGATTTAATTCGTAAACAAAATAATTAATACATATATAGGTATTTGTTAAGAAATTACATTGATTGTTCATGAAAAGCAATTCAATGTTCAGCAATCCACCAAATTATATGATAATCATTATACAATTGGGTCACAATCACCGGCCTTTGTGAACGTTATTTTACATACTAAATATATATTAAAGAGAAATAATATATATAATTCGTGTATAATGATTTTTTATTGTCGTAAATTTTTATCTTGTTTATTAATTATGTTAAGATATCTCGCATACAGGAGGCAGAGGGAAACTAGTGACAAGACACTACGCTGCCCACGTTTCATTGCATTGCGTATGCGAGAAGAAATAGAAATATATTTTTTTTTCAGCTTCACGCTGTATCCCGCACACAGCAGGGTAGGCAGAGGGAACCTAGTGTTAAGACACTCCGTTCCCCACTTTCCGCCAAGTTTTGGAGGCATTGCGTGTTGAGTGGCGGAGCTCAACGCCGCGCTTTGCCTCGACACCAGAGCGAAGAAATGGAAATATAGATTTAAGTAAATACTTCATCTCCTCGAGTGGGGATCGAACCCACAACTAGTCGATTTTACAGTCACATCTCGTGTCGCTGCGCCACGACTGGCCTCGAAATATTACTTCATAATAATTTATTGTTCAAGTGAGAATCGAAGCCGTACCCACAACCGTCGCGCTTACACGCTTGCTACCCCGCCACGAGGGAATCAAATTATATGATTTAATTTATTTACAAATATACATTATTTCAGTAAATAATATATAGAATAGAAAAAAGTATAATAACTTTTGTCACTAGTATATTTTTGTATATAATTTAAGTTGTCTCATTTGGACTCTTAAGATGTCTGAAGCAGATAAACAGATAAGATATTGTATTTATAAATTAAACGATCCATGATCAAAGCTTTGGTTTTAAATACAAATATTTATATATAAAGATCGTTTTAGATTAGACAACAAAAAAAATGAAATAGAGGCCAGTCGTGGCGCAGGGGTAAAAAAAAAGAAAGGTTCCGTTCCCGGAAGATGAGGACTTAACAATAGCTTCCCTCATGCTTCCCTGCTGTATGTAAGATAAGATGCATGCTTTAAAATAATAAAATTCGAAACGAGCATATAGCGAAATTAAATACGATTTCAAATAATTTCCGATATCAATAATTATTTCATGTACTATGAAAGTTTCATAATAGGCACTTTGACATAACATTGTTATAATTAATGTAATTCAAGTTAGTAGGGCCAGCTGTGGCGCAGGAGCTACAATGCGTGACTGTAAATGCAATAGGTTGTGAGTTCGATTCCCATTCGAGGAAATGAAATATTTAATATTTCTATTTTCTTCGCTCTGGTGTAGAGACAAAGCCTTGAGTTGTCTCCAGTTTTCAGTGGAAAGTGATGAGTGTCTAGGCTCCAGCTGGCTAACCTGCTGTGAGGGATACAGCGTGAAGTTAAAAAAAACCCTACACAATAATATAAATTCGTATATATATATTTATCAGTTATATTTAAACATAAACATTAAATGTTAATTAAACAAAACTTCCACCAAAATACCCTCAACAGTTCATAGCCTTGTTACACACAAAAAGATATAATATCTTTCATAATATATATAATAAATATAATGCTGCAATTTGTTTCGTCGAGCGCAATTTTCGCCTGACAGCTAAATTAGTTCAAAGTCCGCAAATAAATGAAACGTCGGTATTCGCGAATAATAGGCGCGATGCTCGTTTGTAAGGGCCATTGTGAGGAACCACTTTAGTTGATCGAATACTGCTTTTAAGAATAAAGCTGTTCTCTACTGAAATGTTCAGTAGTTAGAAGCTATTTTTTATATGGCTACCCTTCGTTTTCTATCGAAAATTTGGTTGTGGGTTCGATTTCCACTCTTGGTTATCAAATATTTAATTAAATTTATATTTCCATTTCTTCTGCTCTGGTTTCGAGGCAAAAAGCGGTGTTAAAAAGTGGGAAACGGACTGTCTTAACACTAGGTTCCCTCTGCCTACCCTGCTGGGTGCGGGTTACAGCGTGAAGCTGATTTTTTTTAAGAAAATTTTATAAAATGAAAACAGCAAGAAAATTTCGTACGCCACACGTGACGTTCAAAAGCTGCTAAGCAGATTCTTATGTGAATTTTATGTCGACTATTTTGTATTAAACGTTAGAGAACGAAGGCGATTTGGGGAGTTAACGATAACCGCTTTTAATGCGCATCGTTTTACACAATTAGGTCAATATCCATAGGTAAGATATAAAAAGCAACAGCATTCATAAATAGAGGCCAGTCGTGGCGCAGGGGCACAAAGTGAGACTGTAAGACCGACTAGTTGTGGGTTCGATCCCCACTCGAGGAGATGAAATATTTATTTAAATTTATATTTCAATTTCTTTGCTCTGGTGTCGAGGCAAAGGGCGGCGTTGAGTTCTGCCACTTAATATGCAATGACTTCAGAATTCGGCAGAAAGTGGGGAACAGAGTGTCTTAACATTAGGTTCCCTCTGTCTACCCTACAGCGTGAAGCTGATTTACTTGCATTTTTAGCATTCATAAATATATAAAGAATTATTATGAGAAGTAATTTGTCTTCTTTTTTTCTCAGCTTTACGCTGTATCCCTCACACATCAGGATAGGTAAACGGAACTTAGTGGCAAGACACTCCGTTGCTCTTTTACTGCCGAATTCAGGAGGCGTGGTGAGTGGCGGAACTCAACGCCACGTTTTGTCTCGACACCAGAAGAAGCAATCAGATATTAAATATTTCATTTCCTCGAGTGGGGATCGAACTCACAACTAGTCGCGTTTATAATCACACGTACCCCTGCGCTACGACTAGCTAAGGTAAAGCTTTTCACAGCTAAGGTACAGAGGTTTCTAAATATATAAAAAAATATTAATAATCCATTTTGTTATAACAGTAGAAAAGGAATTCTACTTGTTTATTGCGATAAACTATGGGCTAGTACTAACAGTGTGATATATTAGAGTCCGACGCAGCCTCACTTCTATATTTTTGTAACAATCGATACGAACTCCAGTCTAGGAAGTTTAAGTATACTTTAGAAATTTTTCAATATTATTTTTTGAAACGTCCGTTCGTTGTTCACTTATTTATTATGCTATGCAATAAATGAGTGAATTCTTTCATTTAATATTTATAATTATATGTTAAAATGAGGCCAGTCGTAGCGCAGTTGCACAAAGTGTGACTGTAAAACCGACTGGTTGTGGGTTCGATCCCCACTAGAGGAGATGAAATATTTACATAAATTTATATTTTCATTTCTTCGTTCTGGTGTCAAAGCAAAGCGCGGCGTTGAGCTCTGCCACTCAACACGCAATGCCTTCAGAATTCGACAGAAAGTGGGAAATAGTGTCTTAACACTAGGTTCCCTCAAAGTTGAAATAAAAAAATATATACGTGCATATGTGCACTGTACACGTAAATCTTTATATTCTTAGGTTTCTATTATTGTAATCGATTTTTTTGTACAAATCTATCTATATTTTTAAAAAAATACCATTTTAGGATTGTTCACATCCACTTTATAATACATGCAGTGTTGTTTTTTAAATTGTAGTATCTACATTTTTTTTTATATTTAAGTTAGATTTACTTGAAGTGTAACAATGTATGAACCGTTATTAAACGTAAAAAAATAGATAAAAGCGAAATAGCGTATCTTTTAAACTATACCTCCATATATTCTTTCAAAATAATAATAATAGTAAAGTGATCAGTAATATTTTTTCAGCTTCACGCTGTTTTCCGCATATAGTAAGGGAGGCAGAAAAAACGTAATGTTAAGACACTCCGTTCCCTACTTTCCGCGGAACTCAATGCCGCGCTTTTTACCTTGTCACCAGAACAAATAATTTATATATTTAAATATTACAATAATTATTCAAGTTGAGGGATCATACTTTCTACCTTATCCAAAAAAAATATTAGAAATACAAAAAAATATTACGAAACTTCTGCAGACGAGTATAGTGTACAAATATATAATAAATTTTTGTTCAGATTCTTTAAAAAATATTAAACAAAATAAATAAAATAAAAAAAAGCATGCGCTAATATTAGTAATTAACCTAAATATCCCAACTATATCTTTAATTTAAGACGAACAATAAAGAAAGTCATATACAAAGTTTCCCAAATAAACTTTCTTTTTAATTTTCATGAAACAAAATTTATTACACAAAATAACACACAAATTTTAGTTTACACATTATAACATGTACGTACCATACATACATACATAATTCTAGTTAATACTTCAAAAGTCACATTGACATATGAAACAAAGCCTTAAGCCCTGCTCTAATACCGCGATGATTGCATCCTATCCCGGTTTGACGTGGGACGATGGAAGCTGTATAATTTATATCTCCACCAGTGACCGATATTATTGATAAATCTATGATTTAAATGAAAATGTTATTATATTTGTGATATGGATTATTTTATAAAATTTAATAATACATTTTGCGGCGTTGAGTCCTGCCACTCAACACACAATGCCTCCAGAATTCGGCAGAAAGTGGGGAACGGAGTGTCTTAACACTAGGTTCCCTCTGCCTACCCTGCTGTATAGGGATACAGCGTGGAGCTGATTTTTTTTTTAATGTTTTTTAATAATAAATGAATTGGAATAATTTTTGCTTTTTATAGTAATAAAAAATATATTACATTGAAATAAGTAAATTACATTTAATCGGTTGAAAAGTATTTTTTTTTATTATATATAAATTTAATAATATTTAATCGTTTACAATAATTTATATTTAAGAATATTAAATTTAATAGCCAATACAAAAAAAAATACAGCAATATCGACACCCGCCTAAGTCAGTTAGAAAGTATTTTTTTAAAATATTAAATCAATAATATTTAAGAATATTAAATTTAATTGCCAATATATAAAACAAACCACAGCAAATACGACACCTGTCTAAGAATTAGTAGTAGTTCAACAACACTTTAATTAGTTTGAAGAAAGTTGCGTCACTCACCAACTTCCCGCAACTTCCCGCAAGTTTTCTCAAAGAGCGACAGCGGCGACAAAAGTCATAAACACAGAATCACAACTATATAAATAAAGTTCAAAAGTTCAAAAAAAGTTTACAAACTAATCATAAGTTTCAAAAAACAGAATATTTTGTATGGAGAAAAGAAAATCGAAAATCGTATAGTAAAGTAGCGCACGTCAGCCTGGCGCGGAGGCTGCAGACGATGCGGGGCTGAGGCTGGGCGGATCGCGAGCGACTGAACCCTACTCCAGCCGCCCGCGCTCTCCTGCCTATTTTATATAGATATATACATATATATAAATATCCACTATATACCGATTTATATATTTACCCACACTCCTACATATTTAACGTTTTTTTCCCATTTTGACATCGTTTATTCCCCGTATGTGTGAGGGCAGCTAGTGTGTGTGCGCTGCCGCCATTCGAACCGAACGGAACGAACGCTCCACTCTAGTATTTACGTGTTTTTAGAAAGGGTGAAGCTTTTATACCTTTCCTTTCTACTGTTCGTTCGTTCTGTAGTTGAACGCAGCGGTCTGAATGCCGGACTGTGAAATATTTCTTTTCGATTTATATATCAGCTACCATTTTTTTCGAAAGTTATATATTATAAGGAACGAAGTGGATTTGTGAATTTATTATTTATATTATTCTTTTGTTAAAGTAAAGCCTTAACCTATCGTATTATAGTGTTGTTTATGTAGTAAGTGTTTTATAGGCCAGTCGTAGCTCAGAGGCGTGCCTGTAAAACCGCCTGGTTGTGAATTCGATCCCCACTTGAGGAGATGAAATATTTACTTAAATTTTTTATTTTAATTTCTTCGCTGTGGTGTCGAGGCAAAGCGCGGCGTTAAGTTCTGCCACTCAACACGCACTGCCTCCAGAATTCAACAGAAAATGGGGAACGAAGTGTCTAAACACTAGGTTTCCTCTGCCTACCCTGCTGTGTGCGGGATACAGCGTGAAGTTTTTTTTTTAATTATGTATTTCAGATTCAGTATCAGACCTTCAACTCCATGTCACACGCGAGTATGCGAACAGCTGATGTCGCGGACAGATAATGAAATTTATGTTTAGCGGTTGCCATCCAATAACAGGCTGTCATTTCAAATTTACGACGGTTGCGGCGTACGTTGTATGCTGTACGACGCGCGGCGTACACCGGACCGCGCGCACATCACTATTTATTACCTACCATCGATACCTTGCACATCGCCTCAGCTGGGAATCGATTACAAACGATATTTATTGGCCCCATATCGCTTATTTATTGACTATCTCGCACCTTCGCTTTTCGTAGACGTTCGCGTAAAATTTTAGAGAAAACACGTTGTTTGGAGGTGTGCAAATTGAATTTTGACGAAACTTTATTACGTGATCGCGTAAGGGTGTCGCGTGTAGGGGAAGTAGATAGAAAATGTAAGTGTATGAACGTAAATATGACACAGTATGTGTACATATAATATATATGGAGGGGACGATGACGACGTAAAATTAATCTAGATCAAATTATTGTAACGGAAACAAAAAAATAAAATTCCATAATTAAAAAAAATAAGAAACTTCAACCTCTTTCTAAATTAATTTATTTTCAAGATAATGTTTAAACTTCCAGCACGCCATACTTCTACAAATTAACAGACATGACCCTGTGACGCATAGATAACATAATAATCTTAGACAAGAGTTGTCAACTAAAGTACAGACTATACAATATTACACATTTTAACAAAAAAAACGGCAATAAGGATAGCCGCGGCGCGAAGGCACAAGCGTGCTGTTAAAGCGACAGGTTGTGGATTCGATTCCCTCTCGAGGAAATGAAATATTTTCATTTCACGTGAAAGTGGTGAGTGGATTCTCTTAGCATTACTCCGTACTGGTTCTCTATTTGTCTACCCTGCTGTGGGAGATACAGAATGAGACTGAAAAAAAATCTCAAAAGAAATGAAAAGGATGTCTTGCTGTCCATTTATCAATACCATTTTTGTAAAAACTGCGAAGAGGTATCAAGCTAAAATATATTAATCCTGGATAAATGAATATACAGGTGTATAGCCTTTCAGAGCACAGATTAAAATAAAGTTCTAAGTCAACGCGATCGCAATTGAACGGTACAAGCATATACGCTTTGATTTTTTTCCATTTTTAATTAAACTCGCTGCGTACTTACTGTTAAACTGGGTTTATAGAATTTCAAAAAATGTTTAACTTACAGTGCAAATATATAGAAAAATATGTTTGTAAAAAAATTTTCTAAAAATGTATCACAGAAAATAAATACAATAAAAGCTTATATTTCTTGTTTATTCCATACAATTGTTGTAAATAAATAGTAAATTTATCAACTTTTATAAGTTGTACTTCCCGTTGACCTAGAATATTCAAATTTGTACGAATCCTCGGTGGGTGAATCAAACTCACACCTGGTCGACTTTTTCTTTGTTAGAGTACATCCCTATCCCTATCCGTATCAAAAATATTATTCAATTCTATTCCATTCCATTACAAAAACTTAGAGAAAAGTTCAGTATACTTCATAAAAGAATATTTGAAAAAAAATCGTATTAAAACATAAAAGTTGCAATTAAATTGTGATATAAAATATTCTATAAAACAGAAAAACTTTATTCGATTGCATTTTCATTAAATCCCATTATATATCTTGCATGTTAATGATATTCATCATATTCATATCATGACTTTATATAAATTTCAGTTTCACGCTGTATCCCGCACACAGCAGGGTAGACAGAGGGAACCTTATGTTAAGACGCTCCGTGCTTAGTGGCGGAACTCACCGGCACCCTTGCCCTCGACACTAGAGCGAAGAAATGGAAATATGAATTTAATCAGATCAGCTTCACGTTGTATTCCGCACACAGCAGGGAAGGCAGAGGGAACCTAGTGTTAAGACACTCCGTTCCCCACTTTCTGCCCAATTCTGTGGCAGAACTCAACGCCGCGCTTTGCCTTGACACCAGAGCGAAGAAATGGAAATATAAATTTAAGTAAATATTTCATCTCCTCGAGTGGTTATCGAACCCACAACCAGTCTGACTTCTTATTTTATATAATTAAATGTCATATTTCTCGGATTTTTGAGATTTTATTCACAGAATATATGCGTTATATTACTTCAGTACCAAGAAGGAATCGGGAAAGATAATCCTGCTCAAAGATGAGAAATCCATAGGTGATGCTACTACCCGTCTAGGTTCAGTATAGTACAGTACTAAATTTAGTTATGATAAAGTAGGAGAAGATAAGCTACAAGTCCAATTTATTATGTTTGTAAACGCTTTACGCTACAAGTGGATTGTAAGGTTTTTTTAGGTTAACCCTGTATTCCGCATATATCAGATTAAGCAGGGGAAATCTAGTGTTTAAACACTCCGTTCCCCATTTTCCGCTAAATTTTCGAGGTATTGCGTGTTGAGTGCCAGAAGTCAACGCCGCGCTTTTGTTTTGATATCAGAGCGAAGAAATTAAAGTATTTATAAATAATAAATCATTTCAGCGACCGGTATTCAAATCCACTACCGTTGCATTACAGCCACACGCTTGTGCCCTTGCGCCACAACGGTCTCATAGTAAATAGAAAATTTGTAGAATAGAACACTCGATAGATAAGTTATCGGTATATTAACATTTATACTCTTGATATTTACTTATGTATCTAAATATGTCATTATTCATTTTAATATTTTTTTTATTATTAAGTTTATTATTAAAAATATATAATAATAAAAAAATTGATTTTACTACATTATTATATAATAATGTAGTAAAATCACAACATAAATTAAATAACTCCTTAATTTATCACATATAATAATAATAATAATAATAATAATAATACTTTATTGCACTAAAAACGAAAAAAAAAAACAATATAATAACAGTTACTAATATTAACAAAAAAGACAACAAATAGTGCAATGGCGGCCTTATCACTAAAAGCGATTTCTTACAGGCAACCATTTGAAAGAATTTATTACATAAAAGACAGCAGAAAGGTGCAAAAAGTAATAATTGTTTTATTTTACACAAATATGATCTTATTAAATATAAATGAGTTATTATTTTATAAACATACATATACAAAAATATATACATACATACATACATATATACCC